>MINK01182570.1:5890-17582 GCA_001735545.1 Phormia regina
TCGAGTTAAAACCTGCATCCTCTCTCGCTTACCTGGATGCAGGATTGTAAGCGAATTACGTATTTCGGGTTTTATTGTTTTGAAAAAATTTTGAACTTTTGTTTTTGGCAGATTAAACAATTAAGGATTACCCCAATAAAAATAAATTGATTATTATTATTATTATAATTATTTTTATAAAACAAATCAAATAAATGAAAAAAATAATAATTTCTATAAGGCATGATTTTATAGCTTCTGGGATTTCTAAAAGATTCACATAAAAGAGGCATGATATCATCACATCTATGATACTTTAAAATGCGCATAATAAAGGCATGTATGAACTTAATACGTATGCAGCATTTTTTGATGGCAAAGAGCAGAAATAAACAATCACTACCTGTTGGAAGAAAATTCAAAGCAGATCAATTCTATCTAGTCCACATATTTTTGTTTGGAAGCAGGGCTGAACATATTTAGCCCTCTAGTTTACCTAATTTTCATTTCAGCGTTTTTATAAAACCCCTTTAAAACTCTAAGAAAAATCCTTCATTAAGATTTTAAGCAGCTAAATATAAAACGAATTCATAATAAGTAACAATAAAACGCAATAAGCTTAAGAGAAACCGCTTTGCAATCTTCAAAGATTGATCACACTCAAGATGTTGATAGGTAAGTACGAGTACATATAGAAGTATGAAAAGTATGTTTACGATTTGCCATTCTTTATTATTTGCCATAAGCTGTTGTTTTCTTGCTATGTTCATCTTTTTCTTTCTTTTTTTATTCTTCTTTATAGTTGGCCACATTATTTGTAGTAGTTTTTTGTTTTGTTTTGTTTTTTGGCAGGTGGCGATTTGCGATATTCGTGTGAAGTTGACCGACAAACATCAACGTGTAACTGGCCATAAACACAACTGACTGGATTCTCAGTAATGATGAGGGGTTAAGATGAATAACGTTAAAATGGAAGTAACGGACACAGCCAAAGGATATAAAAGATGCTCGCTCACTCATACAAATTTATGATCACCTGTGAGTGACTGAGAGAGTGTGTGTACTGCAGCACAGGATTAAGATGATTATTAGTGTTATTGTTTAAGGCAACAGGAATAACAACAACCAGCGCAAAAAGAACTAAACAATAACAGTTGAAAAAAGTAGTGTGGGAAAATCAACAGGTGCTACTGCATAAATAGTTTTGCCTTTTGCCATATTTTGGCTTTTGGAAGGCTATAAAAGGATTTTTATGAAAGGCATTTTATGGCCAGTCAAGCTGGTTTCTCTTTTTATTTTTATATGTTGGGGTAATATAAAATACAAAAAGTAAAAGAAAAAATATTTTAACAATTTAAATTAAGGTAACCAAAATTAAAAATAATAAAAAAAACAAAATAGGGGAGCCTCAAATTGCCTTAACAAACAAACAAAACAACATCTCTTTCCTTTTTCTTAAAAAAAAAAACAAGTATCTTTTTTTATTTGAAGCTCTCTTGGCCTGATTTAGCTCACATTCACTATTATTGTTACCGTCAGTCGTCCGTCATGCACTTAAAAACGATCGTTTTAATGTTACGGATATTAAAGCAAAACGAAGAATCCAAAAACATAACAGATAAAAAAAATAGAATAGCAAAAACACCAACAACAACTACATACATATATACAACAAAAAGTAACAAAATAATAATAATAACAACAAACTAAAAGTAGCAGCAAATAATGTTGTCGGCAAACAACAAAGTTTAATCTCTGCATTAAGGCACACGCCATTTTCAACATCAAAGCATACCGACAAATTTTCTGCGGCTGCGCGAAAAGATATTAAAAAGAAACGCCGACGACATTGACTACAAAGACGTTATGGTCGGCAAGCGATCTCGACAAAAGTCCCGAAGACCTTTAATTATTATGTTGGTTAAATGCGTTCGTAGTACATGCGAACGTATAAATGTACCATACATACGTACTCATTGCCATGGTGCACGTATTTTTATTGAGATAAAAGTTTTACTGTCTCTTTCTCTAGGTTTCAATGTAGATATGACAATAATAATAAAAAACGAGGTAAAGATTTAAGAAGATAATGGTAAAAAGAGTAAATGTATTTAAGAGGAGAGCAAAATATTTTTGTTAAAAGTGAGTTAAAGGGAATTTAATGGAATGAAACAAGAGAGAGAGAGAGAAATAGAGATCAAGATTTTTTGTTATTATTAAGCCGGTTTTATTTACAAGCCAATATTTGCTTAATCGTCCTGCATAAACACTTAATAGTATTCGTATTTGTCTTAAGAGTTGTTTACGATTTTAAGGAACAGTTTGTTACTATAATTGCGAAGTTGCGGAATATTTTTCAACAATATATATTCAAAGATTCTCTCTCGTTAGATATGGTTCTTTGAGCTATCTAAACCATGTTCTAATTTTTTTTTAATGAGCAGATAGATGATTTATAACTTGAACTTGTTCAAAACCAATATTTAAATAATAACAAATTAAATATAGCCATTCAGCTGCATATTTGTGGTCTTCATTTTGGCAATTTAAATTTTTTTTCGTTACAATTTTAAAAAATAAGGGAAATCTAATAGAAAATATGTTTTCAACTGGATTTTTTGGTCAGCAAAGGATTCTGAAGATATAGTAATATCTGAACAGGTCAAGAAGTTATTAAAAAACATATATTTATAGTTTTTAACTGGAAATTTTTACCATTTTTAGAATTAATTAAAGAAAAAGCTGCATTTGTGGGTACCACAGCAAAGGTTTCTGAACCATCTATAGAAAAAATGCAATGCAAAGGTATAGTCGGTCAAGCTTGACCTACACCATTGCCCTTGTATAGCAAAATTTGGGAAGAAGCCAGTTATGGACCTATACTTGTATTAAATGAAAAATAAAAAAATACTTATACAGAATATTACGTTGATACTAAGATTCGCATGTATTTATGCACTTTTTGGTGATTCCCGAAATTGGGTCTTATATGGGAGCTATGGTCAATTGTGAACTGTTAAATTTCATTAAAATATAATATATATAATAAAATATATATTAAAATTTACGAAAATATCAAAAAAATACCAAATCAAATATTCGGCTATTCAGCTGCATTGGATGGTAATTCAGCAAACATTTCTAGACAAAAGATAGAAATACAATATTTTTTTTTTAATTTTGCTGAAACATATTGTAATTCAGCAAGCAAAAAATTTAATTCAGCTAAAGAAATTTATGAAAATTTTTGACTTTATTAGTTGGAAACTTTTTAACTTTTTTAATAAAACTTTCAAAAACAAAGGGCATTAAATAGAAATAAAATAAATAAAATGGTAATTCAACAAATCTTTCAATAAGACATAAAAATTACTATTGGTGTATTTATGTGTAACTTTAAACATCTTTGCTAAATAAACAAGAAAAAAATCAACAAATCTTTCTGAAAAAAATGTATTTTATTAATAAAGACGAAAATTCAATTCAGGTCAAGAAAATTTAAAAAAAAGATAAAAAAAAAAAATTATGAGTTCATAATAAAATATTGATTTTTAGTTGGGAAATTTCAGAACATTTTATTAAGATTTTTAAAAAGCAGTTGAAATGGAAACAATTTATTCATTAATATTTTGTGATTAGTTTTGCACATTAACAATACAAAAGAAAACCTTATATAAGAAAATTATGAGAGCCAAATTTCATCCCTGTATGTTATCCCTTCCCAGTCCCATTCTTTCTTGTATTCAAGATATGGTTTGATAATATTAGATTATTTTTTTTGTGAGATATCAATTAAGATTAATCTTCTACGTGTTATCATAATATTTTTCTTTTTATTAAAGATTTATAATTTCATAAATGTTTATAAATTTCATATCTATATATGTACTCATTTCAGATGTCACTATCTTAAGATACACCACATAATACAAGATGACAACATAATTTCCTACCAACTTAGTCAAAGTGATGACAAGATATTTGCATCTATCTCACATTTTTCTATCTCAAATTTTTTTCTACTCCTGATTGTTGAAAATTAAACAGCTTATAATAAAGTCATATATGCAATTAGCCAAAGTTTAATTGGAATTATGTTGTAAAAATAATATTCACATTTTTTAACGCTAAAATTAGGAGAGACGAGTCAATATATTTGCAACCAGTTTGTGTTTAATGTTCAGCCATAAGTAAAAAATAATTATATATTTATAATTATGTTTTTTAGTTTAAAATATAAAAAGTCTCATATAATTGACCCATTTAAGATCATAATCTTTCAAATTTTTTTTTTTTTTTTGCTTTTAATGTAAATGCGACATAATAGACGGAGAACAACTGGTTTATATAAAAAGATGAGAAAGTATTTTTATATAGATATATAGTTGGTAACATCATTTATTTACTTATTTATTTTTTATTTTTATTTACATTTATTTTATAAATAGTTAAAAATTTGAAAATTTTCACTTACTCCAGATGGTAAAATTTTACACCCTGTGTGTTATCACAAGGTGAATACAATATAAGCTTTTTGAAAGATTAGGTTCGCTTCTACAACCATTTTTTGTACTTCAACTGATCCGATCAGTATTTAGGAAATACAGTGGTTTATAAAAAATTTTGCTAATATTTTAATAATATTTTTAGTAAACACTTTAAACTTAACTTACAAAAAATATATATCAAAATCAGGTATTTCATTGATCCATAACTTTTATATAAATGTTAATCAATTATTCTCTCCCAGATAGAGTATTTTTAAATTCGCCTCTACTCTAACTATTTCTAAGTAACTGGTTTATTATAATTTAAATTAAATAAATTTTATGGTTATATTAATTAAAATGTCATAAAAAACGTTAAAAATCGATTGTCTTAGTGTATAAATGAAGCTTTTAATGTTTTCCGATGAAACTGATTAGCGAGACTTTAATGTGTCCACAATGATGACGATGATGATAGCTATAGTATGAAGTGTATCCAATTTACGTATTATTTTTTAATAGTTATAAAAAAAAGTCATCAGACGTTCCAAGATCATTACAGCATCTTAACGATAATAATATTACGAACATAAAAGATTTAAAAGATTTTTATGTTGTGAAAATTTTAAAGATCATATGTTTGTAATCAATTGATTGGAGCAATAATATAATGTAGTTGTAAATAGTAATTGAAGCTTTTTCGAAGAATTCCTAGAAAAAATTACATATATTTTGCAATGAACACCATTGTTTTATTTTACATAAAAAATGAATTAATAGGTTTATTTAAGTAAAATTAAGAGACAAATAAATGGTAAGAAAAAAACTCAATAATGATATTTTTATCGCTTAGGTTTGTAAAATTCTTTTTAATTGAGTTATTTAATCAATTTTAGAATTATTTTTCTGTTTTGGTAATAGATACAAATTTAAGCTCATTTAACTTGAAGTTATATTTTATTAAGTAAAATGAAAGTTACTATCAAGTTGAAAATAATGTCCTTCCCTACCCCATAGTACTGGTATAAAAGAATACAAATAAAATAAAGAAAAATACGAGAAAAAAGATATAGTCGATCAAGACCGACAATACACCATTGAACAAAAAACTTTCCTTCATCTACCAATTGCCTATCAAAAATAGACATATAGAATAATAAACACAGATTGACATGTATATACACTGGTGCATATTCCTATAAACGCACTTAATTTTTTTCTGTATTTTTGTTATATCTTTGTTGTTCTCATCCAAAAGCAAAATTTAACTATTTTAATGAGAGACAACTTAACGGTACTTTTTAAAAGTAAACAATTTTTTTTTTTATTTTTGTTGTTTGCCTTAATTATGCGATCAAATGTTCTTGGTGCTATTTTAAGTGGAAGATTCGTATAAACGCACACTCGAAATTTGTTTTTAAAAAAGTGACCAAAAATAAAATATTATCAATTTTAGTTTTTTTTTCAACCAAAGGTACGTTTCTAATAGTAATATCTCAATTTACTGTAACTTTTCCTATTTTAATCAATAAATTTCATCACTTTTAAAGATGCCTAAGGGAACTTTTTTGTCCGATCAAGAAAAGATTCAAATTAAATTTTTTCACGACCAAGGATGCTCTAATAGAGAAATTGGACGTAAAATCGGTCGTTCGGAAAGTGTGGTGCGAAATTTCTTTAAGAAAGGTCAAAATTATGGAGTTCGCAAATCAACAAAGGGTAATACAAAACTAACAAGAAGACAACTTAATCTAATAAAACAAGAAGCAACCCGCAACAAATTGAATTCCACACAAATAAGGAATAAATTAAATCTTCCTGTGACTTCCAAAAACGTTGCACACATTTTACGAAACGATGAAAACATAAAATGGAAAAAGCCGAAATGTAAACCAATGCTAAAAAAACACCATAAAGAAAATCGTCTAAAATTCGCAAGAAAATATATGAAATGGACAGATGAGTGGAAAAAAGTAATTTTCTCTGACGAAAAAAAATTTAATTTAGACGGTCCAGACTCATACTCATGCTATTGGCACGATTTGAGATCTAAAGATGTTCGGATGTCAAAACGTAATTTCGGTGGTGGCAGTGTTATGGTTTGGGCAGCGTTTTCTGCAGTTGGCAAGTCGAAAATTTGTTTTGTTCCGACAAAAATGAATAGTTCGATTTATAACGAACTGTTGGAAGATGCTCTTCTCTCTTTTATGGACGAAAAAATGGATGAAGATTGCATTTTCCAACAAGATAATGCTGCAATCCATGTTTCTAAGCAATCGAAATCTTGGTTCAATGAACATGGCATTCCTTTGTTGGACTGGCCGGCTTGTAGTCCGGACTTAAACCCAATGGAAAACTTGTGGGGATACATGGCCCGTAAAGTTTATGCAAATAATGCCCAGAATGAAGGCATAAAGACTGTGACAGAGCTGAAACTAAGAATTAAACAAGTCTGGGAGGAAATTGATTCCGATCTGCTTAAAAAATTAGTGGAATCAATGCCAGACCGTATTTTTGAAACAATCCATAACAAAGGATCATCCACACATTATTAATAATGCTACAATGGCCCAAACATTAAAGTGCGTTTATAGGAAAATACCCTTAAAAATGGCTGTTAATATCGAAAATTAAGTAAAAAAAAATAATTAAAGTACAAATGAATTTTTTTTGTAAACAATATTTTAAGTGAAGTCTTAACTAATTTAATACACAAATTTATAGCCCCCTAAATATTTTCTTGTTTAATTTTTANACTTTTTTTTNAAAAAAAGTAGTGTGCGTTTNTAGGAATATGCTCCAGTGTATGTTATTAGTAGTTTTGAAGTACTTTTGAAATACTTCCCCTTTTTTAATTTATTTTATTTTTTGTTGCGTAGTTTGGAAAAAATATTTAAAGCTAATACTAATGTGAAAGTTAGCCATGTCTCTTAATATAAGATAGATTAGAGATTAACTTTTCATAATGCTATCAAAAAGATCATATGAAGAAAGTATTTTTAAAAAGCTGATCCAAAAAAATCGGTACAGAAAAAAACATGGTTATAAAATGATCACTACAACTGTTGAATGTATGCATAGTTATTTTTGATTTCAAATAATATCGTGTTCATGATAGCAACGCTGCACAGTGGTCCCAAAACAGAATTTTTTGGAAATAATTCTGTAATTTTAGAACTGCTAGATGTATTTGAATGAAATTTCACATAGGCAATGCTAGAGGTGTATGATAAATGATTTACAAGAGGACAGGTTCGTAGCAGGTCTTGAGAACGAGGAATGGACCTTAAAAATTAGTCACTTTAGGTATGAACATTTTTTAAAAAATCTCCAAAATTTCATCTTTGATTTGAAAGAAAAAAAAATGCACACAGATAGTCTTTATAATTCTCTACAAAAAATACGCTCTATTACTTTTAGAGATATTTGCACTAAAGTAAATTTTGACCAGTTTTTCTACGTTTTTTTTTTTAATTTGGAGAGCGTCCTAAAAGTGTTATAAAACATTCTCTAGATTTTTTACAAAAACAATTTTTATGCAAGAATCATATATCTATGTGGTTTAGATAAAAAGTTATATTATTTTGAATTAGATAATTTAAAAAAAAAAATGTGATTTTTTTTTTTGCAAAAAGGTGGTAAAATTTTTTCACTTTAAAATCCATTATTTTCATCTGGACCATACATTTTTTTCATATTTATAAAATAATGCTTAATATAAATGCATTTACAACAAATCAGAGAACAGTTGGGGTAACAGTCTCCCCGCTAGACCTATCAGAATTTCGTTAATTTTAATTTTTGTATTTTTAGTTTTTTTTTTTTTTGTGGAGCACAAAAATGTCAAAGCTGATATTAAAATACAAATACCTTAGAAAGTTAGCTCCATATTTTGGCTAAACACAATTTTGAATAAGCCACGCCTCTTTTAACTACAGGCTGACCATTTTACTGGAAAACGTAAATTTTTTAAGTAAGATTTCCCCGAAAAGGAATCTGTTTATACTCTTATTTTGGGAACCATTTTTTTTAGTGATAAAATTTCAGAATGATAGCTCTTTTAATATAGATTTTATATAAATTCAAATATAATTATTATTTTTTTTAGTAAAAAAATTTGTTAGAATACTTTATTATTTATATATTATTATTTCTCAAGTAATAACCTTTCCAACGATATCAAATACTTGCATAAATACTTTACACAATCGTTTAAAAACTAACCGAAACTTTACCCGCTTCAGCGAAATTTGCATATTTTCCTTCATTTCTATGGTAAATGTGGGCTGTACAACATTCTAAATATAAGTGCATAGCAGTTTCAACATGTTTTTTTTAAATTTTGTGCAACTTTTGAACGGATAAATATATTTCAATGAAATTTTATATAGTTATTGTTAAGGTATTTTCCAATTGTCTTGGAGGATCACAAGTTTCTGGGATGGCCTCGGAGCAGTGGGAGGACTTTCGGAAGTGGTCACCTCCTTTAAATATTTCTTATTTGTCTTTCTTTCAAAAGCTTAATGAAGTAGAAGTTATATACATATATTTGAATTTAAAAGAACACCTGAGTTACAGGTATTTTTTTTTTCATAAAATTTTGTCATAGAAGTACAACTAGTTCAAGAACACATGAAAATAGACTGTACTTGTTCTACTTTGACGTTACGACCATTGATTTTCGTTTAAAATTGTCACCTACAGAATTAGTTATGTAGAAGTGTTATCAAGTCAGTGCCCATTCTTTGGAACGGTTCTCAAACTAGTTCTTTCACCAATGAAATTGTCACATTCAGAACTAGTGCTATAGAAGCGTTAGGAAACTGTTTTTTATTTTTTAATCTAACGGTCTATTTTCTAAAGACCAATTTTAAATTGAATTTAATTCTTTTTTAATTTTTGTTATTTGTAAAAATTTTATACAAGTTTTTTTTTAAATAGTTTTAGAAAGTCGTTCAAGAACCATTAATTTGTTCTTGGAAGTGATGTAGAAGTCAAACAGTTCTCTAAAGCAGTAGTTCTTTAAAGCATTATTTAAAACGAATTTAGAACTACTAATATATTTTACTACATTAGTGTCAGAATTGATTGTGATATCACTAGCTCTGAAGATGTTATAAAAGAATCTGAAGTGAATGATCGTATCCTTACCTTGAAGAATCACATTCTGAGACAATTTAACTGTTTCCGTTAGTCCATCTGACTGGCTGCGAAAGTTANATGTTGCAATTTTAAAGANATATTGATTAAATTTGACAGGNATAGCTATTTGATATAAGGAAGAAGTCCATAAAAATTTGAAATCAATATACATATATTACAATAAAAATATATTATGATAAAATTAAATTATGGTATGATAAAAACATTCTTTAATATGATAAAATTATTAAATGATAAAAACATGATTAAATCGTAAGCAATATTATAAATTTTATTAAATCAAATCATTAAATGAAGAAACATTTTTGAAAATTGAGTCTTAATAATAATTATAGTAATGATGCTTATAATCATAGTATGTTGCTCTTGGATTGTGGTCACCACAATCATGATATTTTCACCATATCTGAAAAAGAATTAAATTTTAAGGATATATCCTGCATATTATTTAAAAAGAATCAAAATATTTACTAGCTTTTTAAAATAAAAAACAAAAGCTCATATAAATGTGCAGCACCCATTTTACTTACAACAGCAATTTCTTTTCTATTCCCCGAGTAATAGTGTGAGAATAAATATATTCTTTTAAAAATGTTTATCCTTTAACAAAATCTTATTACTAACGTGTGCAAAGTCGTGTAAGTCCCGTTTTCTTTATTTTATTTATGCAATTTAATTTAATAGTATTTTAGCTGAATGCCTTTAGATAATGTGGCAGACTTACATATTCATATGTTTGATGCTGCCACCATAAACATTTTTTACATAAATACGTTTGCTACTTACATATTTTTTACAGGATTACTTTTGAATTTTTATCCTTTTTATAGTCATTTAGTGTAAGTATACATATGTGTAACATATGAGGGAGACTTTTGTTTTTCTTTTCTATTTTTTGTTTTACTTATTTTTGTGTTATTTCAATAAATTTTTTTCATTTTTATTTGCTGGCTTTTGTATTGTTATTTCCTTTCATGTGGAAAAAACTAATTTCCTTAATTTTTCTTTGCTTTTTTTTTGGCTCATAAATGTTTCGTTTGGTTTTTTCTTTGTTTTTGACTTAAGGACTGAGGACTTTTGGATAGAAATTTTGAAATTTAATTTTAAATCTATAACACTAAAACGAAGGAAAATTCTCTTTAACATTTTGGAGTCTTAAAATTATCTAATTTTGATAAACACGACTTAATTATTCGTATCCTTATTTTCCTTTTAATGAATGATAAATTGTTAGTAACCAAAATATATTAATATATTAATGAACAAGATTTTACTTTCTATATCCTTACCTCCAAACTCTTTCGCATATTATATAATCGTAATAATCCTCTGATACAATTAGCTAAAAAAAAAAATAATAATATGGTCAATAAAAAACACCAAAGTTCCTTCCACCATATTCAGAGTAATTCAAAATTGTATTGCTCTAGACATACCTATAGAAACAGCAACACAAAGATCAAAAGAGCTTCCTCCATATTTTTTAGATGAAACATCAGCATCAATTTATCTTTACACAAATTTTCCAAAAGAAATACCCCTTCCTCTTTATATAAAAATATGTTTGTAAGTTTAAAAGATGATCTCAGATATCATATCTAACGCCGATTATTCGGTCTAAGTGTTACAACTGAATACTCAGTTTTAAACATATCAAATATTTATAATTATGGCTTAGTTTTTTCTGCAGAAATTAAAAACGCTAAAGGAAAATTTGTCAATTTAATCATTAAAATCGATTCTAAATTTATCAAGCGATGAATATTACACCTCAATTATAAGAAATATGCTAATTGATAATTTCCCTAATATCGGACTAATATGGATTCCTGGTCACAGAGGAATTTATGGAAAAGAATTTGCTGATTTTCTAGCCAAAAATGCAGAGAAACAGCTCCTGCGAAGTACAATTAATTACACTAGGAGAGATATAGATAAACATACGGAACATTATTTCATTTCAGTAGACATGGAAAATATTTATAACTCTACTTCTCGTTGGTATCAAATGATTAAGAGAAAATATATACATAAAATAGAATGTAACAAATTTATACGCTTTC
>MINK01182599.1:0-11904 GCA_001735545.1 Phormia regina
TTATTAAATAAATAAATTAGCTTATTGTAGGGTACTAAATGCTTCGCCATATGTCTATTTAAATTTATAATTATAAACATTTATTTTTGCATTTATTATTAAAAATTATTATTATTTTTTGTTTGTTTGTGGTTTTTGTTAAACATAATGATGAATGGGGATTTTTTTATTTTGTATTTTATTCATCACCAAATATATAAATTAATTAATATTTTTTTTTATTTTTAATTAAAGGTTTTGCATATATCATATGGCTTCTGCCTTTGATTGGATTATGAATTTATTAAATGTACATGGATGCCGCCGAATTGAGGATTAACACTTTATGTCATAGAGAGGGTTATGAAATATTTTTTATAAAAATTTTAAATATTTTCTATAAAGTTTAAATTTTGGTTTTAATAGTGTTAAATATTAATTTAATTTGAATTAATTCAGTAGCGATTGGAAGTTAAATAGAAATTTATTATATTCATTAATATTTATACAAGTATATATATAAAGACATAAGATAATATTTGCATAAATATACGAGGAAATATTATTTTGAGCTCTTAAATGAAAAAAAATATTTTGTATCATAAAAATGAATGATGTTTCTTTGACAATTAAATCGCTTAATCAGTTCGAAATTTTCTTAGTATTATATTAAATTATTTTTCGATAGGAGCAGGAGGAGTGGTACCCCCAAACCGAGAAAATATTACCCTTCACATAACTTAAACATGACTTTCGCAAAAATCTGAAAACTATGAGGGAAATGCGAGGAACAGGAAGGGACCTGGAGATATAAAATCTTACTGTAATATAAAAATTCTAATCAATAAATAAATTAAATACCGTTATAGTCAAATAAAGAATGAAGATCAAGCGGATAGGACCAAGAGAAATGGTCCTCATCTGTACAACAAATGTTAGCTCCATAAAAAGTTAATTTTAATTAGCGGTAAAATCCTGAGAATTTGTGAAAATAATTTTATTATAAATTAAAATAATTGAGATCATTATGTTGAGGATAGATCTCGGGAAAGTGAAAGCCCCCATTCAAGAAATTACTAATTATCTTATAACTTAAATACTGCTACAATAAAAGTCTTAAAAGTGTGTGAAAAAATATTTCTTATAAAGTATCAAACTAGATAGGACCAGGGGAAGTGGTCCTCTCCCCCTACAATAAATATATTAAATATCGAATATATTAAGGATTTCACAAAGGCAACAGGCTTCGAATTTTATAGGAATAACATTCTCATTTAACTATATAATTCATAATGGAATGGAAAATTGAATAGATAGGACCAGTGGATGTAAAAGGTCATAGAAACTTAATATTAGCTATAGCATAATAAGGGTTACGAAGCAAGCCTGGATATGATAATCTGTTATATAAATGGCTCGATTTTCTGGAAATTTCCACAGCATTATTTTAAATAGGCTATTTTATTCTTTGATAGGAGCAAGATGATTTGTAAACCCCTTACAAAGTTACAATTACAATAACTATTTTAGCTAAAGTCCAAGCATATGTGGGAATATTTTTTATCAATTAACATAATTAAGATAAAAATGGGTAAGGTAGGTCTAGGGGGAGAAATAGCTCCCATACAAAGTAAATCCTAATAATTAGTTGCAGCAAAAGTTTTAAAATTTTGTTGGAATAACTTTCGCATAAATCACCAAACATTAAATGAAAATAGAAGGGCTAAGATCAGGGTAAACAAGCCTCCCCACACAAAAAACAATATTTAATATTTTATATCTTAGGAAATATTACAGCAAAAGTTTTTAAAATTTTACTCAAATAATTCATTAGCCTCCATAAGCTTAACTACAAATATAATGGATAGGAATCGGGGAAATGGTATATTGCCCCTCCCAATATAAAGCAAACATTGTTAGTAGCATATTTAAAAAAGTTTGTTAGAATATCTTTCGCAGAAATCACCAAACTTTTAATGGAAACGAAAGGGCTAGAATCAAGGAAAATATTCTTCCCCCACAAAAAAAATATATCGTGAATTCCACAATAAAATGCCCAAAAATTTGTTGCATACCCATGCCCTATGGAGCCATTTAAATATTTCTAATTTTATTATTATTATTATTATTATTATTATTTAATTTTGAAAAATTTGCGAATTTATTCACGAATTTCATTTTCTAAAAAGTCAAAACTATCGCAAAAATGTGTAACTTTAAAGTTAAAAATCTCTAAAAGTTTTTAATAGATTTTAATGATTTAAATTGCATATGTAAGATAAATATGTCCTCGGGGAAGTACAATTTCCCCCCATCTCCCAATATAAAGCAAATATTTTTACTGTTATAGTCAGAACTCTCAAATTTTGTGAGAGCTACTTACTCGTCTCCTATATTTCGTTGATGAAATGAAAATAAGGTGCATAGAGCCATAGGGAAAGGAAATCCCCAAATATAATGTGACAAAGCTCAGCAGGAGAATCTAGAGAATTATAAAAATTGTGTTAAAAAAAATTTTTAAAATTACTTTTGCAAAAATAAAAAATATATTTTTTATATTTAAAAAAAAATAAATAAAAATAAAAACAATATAAATTTTTACCTATAACTTGAGATTTTTTTTTTGCCTTTTAATAATCATAGAAAACAACAAAAACATAAAATAACAATTTATTTTCCAACACCTTTGGTTGAACTTAAAACACCGTTTTTTTGGGAGAGACATACAGACAGAGAGAGAGCAAGAGATTTAAGCAAAACTGGATTAAGTACTTTAACGCCCTAATCTGACGAGCTCACACACTATAACTAAATACTGGCGCCAGTCATTGTCTACGATAATGCGATCAGTCTGCTGCTGGTCAACAACGTAACCAAAAAACACTTCCACAAATATGACCTGAACACTTGTTGCAAACAACCCCTAAATAAAATAAACAAACACACACTCACACACAAACCTCTATAGCAGCAAAAGTGTAAAGTGTGCAAAAATTATAGTCCTAAAGTAGTTAACTGGTAGAAAATATGAGAGAAAAAAATGTTTAAATGAAGTTTTGCTACAAAAGCAAAGGGTTTAGTTACGCTTCATAATGAATTTTGTGAGCACTTGAGATTAATGTTCAAGTAAATATTTCATCAATTCAATTTATTTTTTTTTTGTTTAACTTAAAATTTACTGCTGAGTTATTTTTGCAATGTTTTTCTAAAAGATTTTACACTTTAACAAGAACTATCTGGATTATTTTGGGTTAAAATAACAAACGAAATTAAATGTATTGACTCCTATTTTTGTTGTTTAAATAAGATTTAGAATTTTTGTATAATTCTTAGAAATTTAAGATTTAGTTTGTGAAAATCAATAACTTAAGATTAATGCATTTTGTTTAATATATATTTTTTTATATAATTTAAATAAAATTTATTGAATTACTGATTGTGTAAAATACAATAATTTACATACAATTTGCCTTAATTGTTTTAATTAATTATGTTTTAAATTTGTTTAGAAAGAAGCTTCCAATAACAATTAAATACATTAATCATTTGCTAGCAGTTAGTTAATATTATCTGTTATATCGCACAGTAGGACAGAATGGAAATTTTTTGGAAATAAATCTGTACCTTATGATCGGTTGGTTGCATTTTCATAAAATTTGGTACAAACATAGCAAAGGAGTTAACAATGTTAAGTTTGAAAGAGGGCACAACAAATACCAGAGGAGCGCAGCTAATGGCGCTCAAAGTTAGGTACCTCTGACATATATATTTTTCAAATAAGAAACATGTCCTATTTATCTCTTATAGTTATCGAGTTATTTGCGTCTGAATTTCTGACCGATTTTTCTTAAATAGGTTAAGAACAAAATTATCTATTGCATAAAAAATTTACCGAGTCCAAAAATAAACGATTTTGAATTTGAAAATTGCAAAACAGACAACTTGTTGTGTTTTCTTAGCCGAAAAAGTATCTACACTCTTTTTTCTCTAAAATAAAATTTTCTTTTGCAACATATGATAATTTTGCACTTTTCTGAAAGGCAACATCACAAAGATGAGTTTAAGATAAAAAACAATCCCATTAACTCAATTGGTCATGGTACACACCCTCCCGAATTCGACCTATTTTATATGAAAGTTTTGATTTTATATTTTTACAAATCCCAAATCACAAATCGACAAGCAGAGTGTATATTCGGCTTCTATAGCCGAAAATGTGAAAAAATAACATTTTTGGGATTTTCGCCATTTGTTTTTGGGAATCGTGGGATTACTGTTACAAATATCTTACAGTTTTTACACTTTCTTATTTTATATGACAATGTCTCCATTCACCAAATATTTCGTTAAATTATCTTTACTAACAAAGATTTTAGCTTTGGGTCACGGGATTTTTTATTGATAATTATAATTNACTTGAATTTTAATTGTCTTTCATTTAATGATAATGGTTAGNGGTCTAAAGTATATTAGTGTTAAGGAATCATGNTAAGAAGACTACATGTTATCTGGTTCTATTTTAGCATAACATCGAAAAATNAAACTATATTCAGTGAGCAATTTAATAAATGAAATTTAANTAAGCATGGAANTTCTGAACTCCCGATCCGGTTTCAATAAAATTCGTAGTGATCTTAGAAGAAGTGTAAGTGAGTTAAAATTTTATATTTGGACAATATATAAAAAATAATGGAAGCCGTTTCAGAGATATATGTTTTTCCTGATTTCAACTTTAAAATTTTTGAATTTAAGAAAAAAAAAAAATAAAAAACTTAATCAAAATTGGCAAAGTAAGTATAAGAATTGAGAGGAAATCTATCTCCAAAGAGCCTCCGATTTTATTTTATAAGCATTTGCCTTGAGATTTCTTTTGATAATACTACAAAAATTCTGTAGTTTTTGAACACCTTTTTAGAAAATATTCAAAAAATTTTGATTTTTTTTAAGTTTCAAATTTAGATAATATAACTTTTTATATTTATTTAATTTTTTACATCTAATTATCTTTGAAAAATATGTCCTTTTAATTTTTAATGAAATCATGTTATAAGTTTGAACAAAATGAGTTACGAAAATAATGTTCGTGCTACAAATTACTAAACAATTTCAAAAAATCCAAATTTCGCCCCAAAAATAATTGGACAAAGAATTAAATGTCTACTGTCAAACTGTTTCGAATGTTATCAAGTAGTATTTGGAGAATTCGTCCATTGATAGGAAACATGGTTCGGGGAGAAAAAAGGTCCATATGATATTTGAAAAGCATGCTTGTTAGCTCAGAATTCAGTCTATTTGGTACCATAAATTAATACTAAATTAAAATAAAATTTAATATAAAAATTATCATGTAAAATGCACTACGAAACATATATACTGACAAATTTTTGCAGCTTTCTGGTTAAAATTTGTAAATTTATGATGCTCGAGTATATGTTAAGATAAATTTAGGACTGAAAAGCTGTTGACTTTTTCTACAGAATTCCCGGTTTTGGAATATCTATGCAGTTGTGACAAAAGAAGCAAGTTATTTGTTACAGTGGGCTCTATATATACCGAAAAATTCAACAAATAATGTTTGCAAAAATGTCTTTCTCCTTTCATAAGAGAGCACAATTAGTCCACTTATTTTTGATACATTTTGGCATTATCTTACTACTTAAAAACGTTTTAGAGTGATACCAAAGCAATTACATACTTTTTGTACCAAGAGAGGTCAATTCTCTAAATTATACGGAGCTATGAACAGTAAAGAGATATTGGACTTCTATGAAAACAGTATTGAAGAGGACCAAATGTGTCTCAAAATATCGTAGATTTTAATAGGAGATGGGCAGACTGTTCTAAAAAAAAGTAGCTGAAATAACCGTCAAATTAAAAGGTTACCAAAAAATTTATTCAAGTAAAAAATTAGTGGTTATAAGATTAAAAACTATATTATTCTATTATCTGTAGTTTATTATCAATTAAACAAAACTATAATTAAACTCTAAGTTCTACTGTTTCCAAATTAGTGAATTTTATATATGTTAAGATTTTTTTTCGATCGCACTTCTCTTAATTCTTGCAATAATATCATTTACAATTTTGTAAAAAATATATTGATTATTTCCAAAATAAGGACCTCTTGTTAAAAAGATAAAAAACGAGACCCAAAATGAATATAAAATTTGCCTCAACTAAAATATCTCTTAAACTATACGAAATAAACTACGCATGTTAATATATTCTGTGATGATATTTGTAAAGACTAATCACATGTGATTTTTTTTATGTTAAAGTCATAAGTGTATTTTTATCTATTTTTTTGAATATATAACCTAAGTGACCAATTTTGAAAGTTTACTCTTTATCTCAGTAACCTGCTAGGGACTTCAACTCTTTTAAATAAACTTTAAAGCATATTAGCTTTGACCAAGTGAAATTTAAATAAGATATCTCTAGCGGTTCATATGTTACAAAATTATTTCTTAAAAATGATTTGTGACCACTGGACATGGTATAAACGGAAGGACGGACAGACAGACGTTACCGTTCTGCGAAAAAATAACCTAATTATAAACTAATAATAAAGATATAATTGTTGAAGTCCGACTGTACGTCATTAAGCATAAAAATTCGGGAATATTAAACCTTTAGACTAACACTTTTACACTTATACACATATAAAATGCCTTGATATTAACATCTAAATGTTTTTATGTACTTTATAGTAATTCCCGGATGTGGGTTTATTTGAGAGCTATGGTTGATTACAAACCGATTCCCGTTATTTTTAGTAATTGTGTTTCTACTAATACAAAACTCATTTATGTCGAATATCAACTTGATACTAATACACTGTTGCATATTCCTATAAACGCACTTAATATTTTTCTGTATTTTTGTTATATCTTTGTTGTTCTCANNGAAGTCTTAACTAATTTAATACACAAATTTATAGCCCCCTAAATATTTTCTTGTTTTATAGGAATATGCTCCAGTGTATTAGTATGGAATTTATAAGCGTTAAAATAATTTTTTGAAGAAGAGGTTATATGAGATTTATAGTCAATTGTGGACCGATCTTTATGAAATTTGGTATAAATATTAATACCTGTATGGGGGCTAGGTTAAATAATGGACCGATCACAATCAATTTCAATAGGCTTTGTTCTTATATCATAAAAATTAAATTCAATACTTTGTGCACAAGATTCACGTTGACAGCCAGCTATCCAGATGGATGGACGGACATCGTTGTATAATGATTTGAGTCGTTAGATCGTATTTGGTTAACTATTTCTGTGCGCTATAAACATCAGCACAAATACATAATTACCCCTACCTATGATGGTGTAGGGTATAAAATAATGCGAGTCCATTTAAAGATTGCTAACACTTTTCCCTGTATTTAAAGACATTATTGATCCCTTTTATCCTTTTTAAAAATTTCTTTCCGAAATTCTACAAACTTCACGGAACGAAATCATTACAAAGATAACCAAAGATGTATTGAAATGTATGTACATAAGTATTGACATATAAATCTGCCATAATAGTTTTCATATTTTCAAAAAGCAGCAGATTTGAAAGACTTAGAACTTTGTATAAAAATGTTTTTTTATTATTCCTCTCAATTTTTTTTAAGTATCATTTTAGTATAAATATGTTAAAGCCTTAAAGCTAATTTGCCAATTCCAGTATTAATTTCATGTTTTTTTCCCCATTTGTTTTGATTTGCACCGCTAAAAAAACGCCCTTGGGTCACAAAAGGTGGCTGGTTTGTACCGCTATAGTTTAAAATTTTTAGTTTTTTGTTATTAATTTTCTAGAAGAAAAATAAAACAACATTATTTTTTTTTATATAATTTTGAAACAAATAGCGCCGACGCGTAAGGCGTGCTGAAAGTTTTTATCATGAATTTGTCTAAAAAGATAATATAGCCAACTTTGTTTTTAACACTAATGATTATCTTTGACTGAAATGGAAGAAGAGAAAAAAAACAAAAAACAAAATAAAGCCAAAAACTATAACGCTACTTTTGGTTTATGCAAAAACCGTTTATTTAATGATATGAAAACTGAATTAAAAAAAAAAAAACACAAACACAAAACGGTTTATTTCTTTCTATTTTATATTTTCTAATAAACCTAACAAAACAATGTCAATAAGTCTTCATCATTCATCAATCAGTTGGTTTCATTCATTTATTTTGCTTAAAATATTCATAAAATTTTCGCGCGCTACTTTAGACTGGGAAGCACAAAAAAACAATGAAGTAAAAATAGTTTGTATCTGTCATTAAAGTGAAATTCCATTTGCCAAAACAACTGCACAACGGTAAATTTTTTTAATTGAATTTTTATGCGCCAGTTGTTAAAATTCTCATGGTCAATATGGTTTCAAAGTTCGGTCGTATTATGAATGTGAAAACGCCAATAGAATTTCTTTAAAATATTTATAACTAATGACCTACTTAAATATATCTTTATATGCGATTTTAAGTTAAATTTAACATAAACAAAATATCCCAGCAAAAAATAAAAACGTACAAGTGGCTTGAAACAAATATATTTTTTAAAATGAAAAAACGTTAGTTTTTTCTTGACAGAAGTTAATATATCCACCTTCACATTATGCACAATGTGCGATCAAAAAATAAAATAGAAATTATTTTAAAATTAGATAATATAGCCTAACCTTGGGCGGCTTCATCGGGGAAAGAAATTTGGACACCTCGGTTATGAAGATGTTTTAAAAATTAACCTGATTTATTATATATGAATCGATTTCAAATAATTGAAAGATTTCACTAATCCAAATTTATTCCTTATCTCTTTTAGATTATGAGATATTGCACTTCACATATTAAATTGTCAAGAAACCCTAGTTTTACATCGGGCTCAAATTTCACCCGATTTTCTTAAATTTTTCTCTACTTTATAATTTATGACTATCGGTCCATAAATAATCATAGACCCATATGAACCGGCCTACCAAAAATCTCTTTTCCAAGGATTGGATCATAACTGACAAGGACTACCCGTTACACCACAAAGTAAGTCCAAACGCAATATTTGTCGGTAATAAATAAGTATCTTCTGCACGAAAATATAAAGGAGACATAAGCTTTCAGAAAAATTACATTGTGATCACCCTGTGATTAAACAAAATAAGGTACAGGGTGTTAACTTATTAAAAATATTAACAAAATATTTTTTGGCAAAAAGAATTTAATTTAATTTATATTTATATTTATATTTATATTTATATTTATATTTATATTTATATTTATATTTATAATCTTAACTTAAATATAAAATATTGATGAAATAAAAAATATTTTCTTCCATAAAGATATGATCAATGTCAGGGTTATCTTTGGATATAAAGAGTATTTCTACTAGAAATGAACTTTTGGTAAATTACAAACGACTTTTAGTTTTCATAATGCTTATTTCTATTGTTACTTATTTGCCTTGTCTTTTCTAATAACTCAGCTAATTATGATCAAATCTGGTTTAAGATGAACAACATATCTTATAGAATTTAAAATTATAAATCTGTGCAAACACTTGCCACTATTATTAAAGAGTATAACAATTAAACAGTAGCTTAAATTTGGGTTTTCAAAATATATTAAAAACTTTTTTCCTTTTTACTTAATTTAACCATTACACATTTAAAAGAATCATCAACTTTATCATCAATTCATCATCATCATCATCAACTTCGTTAAGTTATGAAAAAAATCAACAACATCAATCAAATATTATGGGGCTTTCTTAACTGATTTTTGTAGTGTTGTTCGATTTTTTCATTGTTTATTGAAAAAATAAATATAAAATTTTTTTATAAAAAAAAAATCAACATAAAGTAAAGTGGCGAAAAAAGTTCTCATGGTTATTTTGCTGGTGTGAAAATAAATTTCAAGTTAATTTTTGCCAAGTCATTATCATTGTTAAAAATGATTTTTCTTTTAATAATATAATTGATTATGAAAAGGCAAATTGTGTAATACAAGTTTAAATTAAGTAAATAAAATTTTAAAATTATATTTATTGATTTATTTTTTCTGAAAAAAAGTTCCACAAGGAATTATTTGTAAATAATTTATATAGATTAGATATAACTTACAAGAGATTAATTTTAATATCTAGTTTATGTAATTAAAAAATATTGTGATTAATAAACCGGGATCATATTATGATCATTATTTAAAGAATAATCGTTTGTTTAAATCTAAAACAAATGTTCATTATTAACTGTACTTTTTTTTCAAAAATAATAAAAAATTAAAATTAAATTCTAATTTTTTGTTTTCCTTTAAAGAATTTGAACACAAAAAAAAAACTGTCCCTCAGAAGTCATTAAAATTATTCTGAGAGAAAAAAAACTAATAATGATCGCTGTATCTTTCTATTTGTATTTTGTTTGTTATAAAATTACGGTGGCGTGTTGACTACAAGGAAATACGCGTTTTTTCATTATCACGACAATCATTATCATACCCAAAGAATCTGATCTATAAGATTGTTGTATTTCAGGGTCTCATATATTATTATTTTTTTTAATATATCATGATCTCATCAAGTGTTTGTTGGGTCTCTCTGTATGTCATGAACAGCAATAACATTCAACAGTCTGTCAGTCCAATCCAGTGGATACTAATGTAAGTAAAACAGGTTGGACATATGATAAAGACAACATTCAATCACTACTTAATACAATTTTATTATTGTTTAAAGGGTGTGCGTGCATAGAAACTATTTTTTGTTTTAAAACAGGGAAGGGAAACCTTTAGAAATTGAAGGGAAATAGTTTTATTATAGAAAGGTTTCTATGAATTTTCTTTTTATAATTTAAAATTTTCTATGAATTTTCTTTAAATAAGAAATTGTCTATGAATTTTCTTTATGTAGAAAATTTTCTATGAATTTTCTTTAAATAGGAAATTGTCTTTGAATTTTCTTTATTTAGAAAATTATCTATGAATTCTTTTTATAATTTAAAATTTTCTTTAAGTAGAAAATTTTCTATGAATTTTCTTTAAATAGAAAATTGTCTATGAATTTTCTTTATCTAGAAAATTGTCTATGAATTTTCTTTATCTAGAAAATTTTCTATGAGTTTTCTTTATCTAGAAAATTTTCTATAAATTTTCTTTATCTAGAAAATTGTCTATGAATTTCCTTTATCTAGAAAATTGTCTATGAATTTTTTTATCTAGAAAATTGACTATGAATTTTCTTTATCTAGTAAATTTTCTATGAATTTTCTTTATCTAGAAAATTTTCTTTAAATAGAAAATTTTCTATATATTTTCTTAGCTATTTCCTTAAAATGTATGATTTAGTGCAGATTTTTCATTAAACATTTTCATTTTGGGGAGGGAATTTTCCCTCCCCGTGGATCCGCGCCAGAAGAAAAGTGGTTATAATATTTCTTTATATGAAAAATTTTCTATAATTTTTTCTTATATAAAAAATTGTCTATGACTATGTCTTATGAAAATTGTGTATGATTTTTTCTTATGTACAAAATTTTCTATGAAATTTCTTTCTATAGAAAATATCCTATAATTTTTTTTATATAGAAAATTTTTTTATAATCTTTCTTATACAGACTATTGTCTGTGAATTTTCGTTTTATAGAAAATTTTCCATGTATTTTCTTTATATAGACAATTTTTTTAGGAATTTTCTTTATTAGAAAATTGTCTATGAATTTTTTTTATAGAGAAAATTGTCTATTAATTGTTGTCAACAATTGTTTATATTGAAAATTTTCTATGATTTTTCTTTTATATAAAAAAATATTTATGATTTCTCTTTTATACACGTAGAAAAAAATATGGTTCTGGTGAACATAAACTAAGAGCAACATACTATGATTGTAATATATGATTTCAGTTTACAATAAGTATTTTTGTACGTAATCATTAT
>MINK01182627.1:0-23925 GCA_001735545.1 Phormia regina
TATCTCTAAAATTGCGACCTGTACTTTGCGCACAAGCTTAACATGGACAGCCAGCCAGCGAGACGGACGGACGGACATCGTTAAATCGACTCAAAAAGTGATTTTGAGTCGAACGGTATACTTAAAGGTGGGTGTAGGAAAATTTATTTCTCTGCATTACAATATTTGCACAAACACATAATACCCCAACCACCTTTGGTGGTGTAGGGTATAAATAGGACGTGCAAGCATTTGACAAGTGATTAAAAATTTCTTAAGACAAAGGTACCCTATTCTTAGCTTTCCAAACTTAACATTGTTCACTCCTCTGCTAAGTCTGTACCAGATTTCATGTAAATCTAACTTGCGGATCAGAAATTACGGATTTATTTAAAAAAAACTTTATGTTTTGACCCTGGTCTAGATTAATAAATAAGTAGTAAGTAAAAGAATAAATGCTCGGTTAGGACCGGCTATATGGTACCCTACATGTGCATCAAAATTCGGTGAGGGGTCTTCAATTAGACTTGGGGCGATTTGTTGAGCGATACTCCTATTAAGTGTAAAAGAAAGTATGGGCTGATATTCGTAAAATTTGGAACTATCATTTGTGGTTATTTAAAACAAATTTGTGTCGAGTATTAACTTGATATTAAAATTTTAATGGGATTTATGCTCGTGAAACTGATTTTATAAAAAGATGTTCATGTGGAAGCTATGACTAATTATAGACCGATGTTCTTCAAATTCGATACACATTTTTATAATTATATGGAACTTATATGGGCCAAATCTCAAAATAAAAAACTTCTGTGCCAAGTTTTATCAATTTATATTCAAAATTGTGACCTATGGTTTGGTTACAAGGTTTACGTGGATAGACAGACGGTTAGACAGATGCATTGGTTTAAATTAAGGTGGAAGGTTCCAAAATTATTGGGAGTTACAAACATCACCACAAACGCGTAATATCCTCTCCATCTATGATGGAGCAGTGATGTAAGTCGTAACGGCCACGCCGCCAGCTCAATTTTAAGCCAACTTTATGTGCTTTTTCTATTACCAGCTAATTTTTATTAGCTAAATATTTTATGATGATGCTAAAATATTGCTTTTAAATAAAAGAAGTTTTATTCTATTATTCTTAAAAATAAACAAAAATTAATTTCGAAAGTTTATTATTGAATGAATTTTTTTCAGTCAATAATAAACTCGAGCAAAATCGTTCAGCCGCCATCGTCGAAAATGTTTATTGTTCACCCACCACTTAAATTTCTTAATGAGCTTGCATCTCTGTTTTGGAGTAGGGTATATTAAATGAATAATATATCAGTTTCCAAGTTTTGGTACAACTACCAAATATACATAAAATCGTTTTCAAAATTTAAACATTTTATTTTTGCTTAAAATAATTTTACTTTCCCAAAATATAAAAAACATAAAAAATATTAATAACTTGAATGAAAAATCATCACATTATTACTTGTTTTTTTTTCCTAAAGTTTTTTTATTTCCCAGCAATTCCCACCAGCACATCATCATCACGTGAATATCAACAACAAGATCATCTTTAATTGAACATTAAAGCGCAGTGGTCAATAACAAGAAAAATGATTAAACTTTCATTTAGACAATTTACATCATATAGTTACATATATACACATGGACAGCTGGATGAACAGACTCATTCATTCATTCATTATAAATAAATACTTGATTCAAATATTGATTATTGAGCTGCGTTATTGCACGTTGAACATCTGCCTGCTATTAAAATTAACCAGACGGCCCACACAAGTACGCACACTAGGACACTGACAGTTATAGACACTTGTTAGTGGCGGAAGATGTGAAATGTAAACAAAATGTCTTTAAAGACGTTTTGTGGTTTCTTTATATGACATCTATGCAGTTTAGGTGAGCACAATTGATAGCAATTGGGGAGCACAATTGATAGCAATTGGGTATAGTTTTTATGCAACAATTGGGAAATATTTGTTTTTGGGTATTATGCGTTTGTGCTGATGTTTGTAACGCATAGAAATAATTATCCCCCAACCCCCCACCTTAAAGTATACCAATCGACTCAGAATCACTTTTTGAGTGATGTCCGTCCGTCAGTCTGGTCGAAAGGCTGGCTGTCTGTCCATGCAAACATTGTGAACTAATTACAGGTCGCAATTTTGAAGATATCTTGATGATATTTGGCACAGATAATTATTTTGACACAAGGACGAAGCCTAATGAAATTGGTTATGATCGGTACATTTTTTCATTTACCCGTATAAAAATGTCCTTCCGCAATTTAGTTTTAACACTCAAAATTACCTTAAAAATATAAATATTTTAATGAACACAGATAAATTTTAAGAAAGCACAAATCCAAATTTCGTGCAGATAGGTTCATAATTGTTCATAACTTCCATATGAACCCCTCTTTCGAAAATCACTTTAATGTGCATAAATCCCATAAAAATGTTAGTATCAGTGTTGCCAGGACTTGAGAAAAAAAGAAGCTAAATTGGACTTTTAAAAAGGTCATAAGGACCGCAATTCGCGAATCACCCCAAAGAGCATAAATACATGTAAAATCATTCAAAATAAAAAAGCTAGATTTAGCCTTAAAAAGGCTAAACTGGCAACACTGGTTAGTATCAACTTAATATTTCGGGCTTGAAAGACTATGTATAGCTTATCTGCATCAACCAACTTTGTAGTAAAAAAAATCCCAGCTTAACAATGATAATTTTGGTAAATGATACATCAAAGAAAAGACCATATCATAATCTATCAAATAAAATACTAAGTAATATTTTGATTAACACTCCGTCTAAATTTGGTATCAAAAAGTGAATCGGGAAAAGGGTTGTGATAAAAATTGATAAGGACCAAAACCAGTTAAAAATTTTTACATCCAAAGTTGACATAGCATCAAAAAGACATGTGAAATGTAAGAAAATTGTGAACTTTTACAAAAGTTCTTAAGAAATGGTGTGAAAAACGTGTCCAAAATTCTTTTCTGAATTTTTACAATTTTTATATTTAATCAGCAACGGAAAATTTTAAACAAAAATAAAATTATTTGCATGAAAATGTATTTTTTTTTGTTTACATGCTTCATATGTTATTATAAAAATTATACATATGTATTAGCATTAGGGTTGCCAGGTCCAGATTCACAAAAGGCTGAACTTTCGGGATAAGAAAGCTGGATTTTGGCACTTTGTAGGAATATGCTATTTTAAAATACAATTATATATTACTTAGGATTTCTTTTTGGAAATTTTGAGATATAATTATATTTTTTTCAATTTGGAACTTTGTAACCGATGGATATATGAGGCAGTACTCTTATATGGTGCTGTGGTATGGTGGGAAGCGATGGAAAGGAAAACTCATCGTAATATTTTTATTATGCGCTGCGCACCACGCCGACTCGGGTCCCCTTCACTACACTCAACTGGTTGCCAGTTGACTTGCTGGCTAGACAAATAGCCCTTAATGCTGCGGTTAGGCTTAATATGGCCTGTCCATGGCTTAGACGCGACTATGGTCATGCTCGGTGTTTGAACTACACCGAGAGTATTGGAGATGTTGTTGATTACTGTACTCCGAAACTAATCTTTGGCTGTCAGTTCTCTTCCTGAAGGCGACTATGAAAACTACTCATCTGTTGTGAAAATCTACACCGGTGGATCGAAACGGATGGTGTCGGTTGGGTGTTGTTTCTTTATTGAGGATTATGGTATTAGGGTATCTTTCAGACTGTCGAACGAATGCAGTATTACTCAGGCGGAGGTTTCCGCTATTAAACTGGCCGCTAACTGGGTGAGGTATTACAAAATATCGGGAGATATTTGTATTTTTACTGACAGCAAGGCAGCCATAAGATCTTTAGCAGGTGTCTTACGATATCAAGGTTAACTACGGAATGCCGGATGTCTCTTAATGAGATAGCCAGACATTCGAATGTTAGGCTAGTTTGGATTCGGGGTCACAGTAACTGTCCCGGTAGTCATATTGTGAATGTGACTGCCCAGGATGGTGCTAGTCTCGACGATGAGATGATTGACCATCTTGTTGGCATTTCTTTGATGCAGTGTAAGCTGCTAATACGGTAGGATATTTTCGATATTGTACAACACATGTGGGAACCTGAATCCACTTGTCGTCTAGCTAGAATTATTTGTGCCGATATGATGAGTCTAGGCCGAATTCTATATTTACGTTATCTCGGCCTCAGTGGAGATTAGTTACTTCCATTGTTACGGGGCATTGTATCTTGGGCATCCATGCCAGGAGACTGGGTCTTCCATTCAATGACTATTGCAGGAGTTTTTCACCTTCTTTGTCCAGCTTTATCGGAGTTTAAAGCAAACCTGTTAGTATCTTTCGTCCTTAATTTGGGTGACTTATCGAATATTAATCCCAGGTCACTGTACTTCTTCCTTTCAGGAACAGGATGGTTTGGTGCGACAACAACACTGCAGGATTAACATTGATTTCCTGTGATAGGGTAACACAACGGGATCAGACGTTGATGGACCCACATGAGATGTCACGGAGAGACACTGCCCAAGAAATCTAGACTAAGACTTAACCGATTTAAAATAGTCGTTTTTATTAAAAAGAAGATATAATTTTTCAATATATTTAATACTTATAGAATATACCACTATTTGTTCTTGATCAGCTTTTAAGCGAATTACGTTGTTCATTCAATATCTGACGCTGGCAAACAGTTATTCGGAAATTATTTTTCTTAAAACAGAGTTGTATTTTAGCTAATATATTTGTATAGTTGTCCTCGTTTATAATCTTTATCTTTCAGTTTGAATTAACTCTTATTTTATTTAGCTGGACAAATTGTATTTTGACTGGACACTGGACAAACATCAAATCCAACCGAATCCAGCCCACCTGGCAACCCTAATTTAGCATAATCTCCATTATTTTATAGTAAAATCCGCACATGACACAAAATGTAATTAAAGGCTTTTTAAATCTTGGTTATAAAAAGGTTGGATATCTAATTGAAGCTTTATCTCATGGAAAACAATTTGCTTTTGCTTAATTTTTATTTTTTTACAAAAAAACCACAAACCTAACACCCCCACAATAATTATTGCTTTTAGAAATTGTATCGTTTTTTTTTCACGATTTTAGAAAATAATTCAGCTGAGGTTTTTTCTTTTGTGCTGCCACAACTAAAACATGCAACTATGAATCTATGCCAAATACAAAAACAAAAAACCAAGCAAGAGCAAAATCCCATTTTAGCCACATGCGGCATTGTCCTCTAAACATTTGCGTCATACGTACATACATACATATGTGTGTGCACAGCTGTGGTGATGGCATGTGTATGAATAAATTAAAATAATTTGTTGTCGTTATAGGTGTTGTTGCTGTTGCTATTGTTGTTGTTGCTTTTGGTCACTGTTAAAATCATTAACGTTTTTATCTATTTTTTCCCCACCACCTAAATAAAATAATACGAAAAAAAACTAATTGTAAAAACTAGTTATTTATGCTGTTTTTAAAATATATTTTAAAACTAGAAAGACAAAAAAAATATGAGCCTGAGAAAATTTAAATTATTCAGTTTTTGTTTCTATTTTATTTAATAGATTTTTCTTTTAAAATAATATTCAACATTTCACTTCTTTTGTTGTTAAATTATTTTGTCATTGCATTTAAAATTTAGGAATTTAGTGAAGAAAAACTTCAACATCATCATTAACATCATAATTCATTTTGTTTATTGCTTTGGTGAAAAAAAAACAAAAAGAAAAACTTGTCAAGAAAAAGTTGTCGAGAGAAAAACATAATGTTAGCAATTTAATTAACTTTATATATATTTTTTAAGCTGAAAAAAATATAAATAAGTGTGATTTATGTTTTACATGGGAAAATCTGTATTAATAAACATGAACAAGTTGCCTTTTGTTTCGTTTTTATGTCACCTAATTGGGACTCTATATTTAGTAATGGAGAAATCAGATTCATTGAGCCAATTGTAGGTTATGTTGGAATTCCGTAGAAAATTAGGATTTTATACTTACTTCAGTTCCTATTGCATTTAGATTTTCTCTTGCGTCCCATAATTCTTGGTTTTTTATGTGTACATTTATAGGAATTTTTTTCTTTGGACCTATGTTAGTCCTTTTAAGAAAGTTTCCAATAGTCGTCATTATATTTAATAAAAGCAGTGAATACTAAGTTTTATTTTGAACAATAAGTTAAAAAGTACCATCTGATAAATATTTTCGGAAAAAAGTTGATATATTCTGGATTCTTGTAAATAATGATGACGATAGGACTAAATTCGTTCGTCTGTGTGTCGGTTGAAATGGTGTTTATGAAACCCATCGATAACTGACATATGTAATATATATATCAAACGATCACAAATCCTTTCAAAAATTTTGATATTTAAATTAAGGTTTATAAATAACGCTGATAGGATTAAAAAAAACCGTGTTTCGAATCCGTTTATCGAGTTTATGATGCCTCTGCCTATGTCCGGACTTCGTTTGTGCAAAGAAGTTTCCGATATTTTTCTGAATGTTTATTCTGAAAAAAAAAGAAATCAATAATAACTGAGATAATGCCCAAAGCACGTTTTAGGCTTTTTTAGCCTTTATTAATGCATTGTTAAAATTTTCAAGATATCTTGATGAAATTTTGTGAAGATTGGTTTATAATTAACAATAGCGCCCATTCAACCCCTTGGTAGGAAATTACATACGAATACTAATATCAAATAAGTTTTATATAAATAAAACAATATTGCCAAATTGAAAATCGCTGCATAGTTTACCATAGCTGCCATATAAATCCACTTCCAATAATCGCCTTAAAGTATATAAAATCATATAGATTTTAGTATCAAAACATTACTCTCTTCTTGTCCCCTTCCCGAATTTATACTAATACACAAAGGGGCAGAATAGAAAATTTTTGGTATTAAATTTGTAATTTCTGATCGGATGATTGTGTTTGCTTGAAATCTTGTATAGGCATGTTCTTGGTTTAGTTTTTTCATGTATTCCGGCCGATTTTATCAGTTTTTTCTTGAAATAGACAAATGTGAAGTCGATATCTTAACGAGTATTAAAGATAAATTTGAATTTTAAATTCGAAAATTGCATAACTTCGGTTTTATACTTTTCTGAAAGGCATTTCACAGAGATGAACAGTTTCAGTAAAACATAGTGAATATTATTCATTTTTTTCCTCAAAATTACTTCCAAAAAAGTGAAAATAAATTGAAATTTAGCTTGAAAAAAGATTAATAATTTCAAAGAAAATTAAAATTTAATATTTTTTTACTATGTTTTAGTAAGCCTGAAGCGGAATTTTTGTTAAAAATTTTTATAAACGTAGTTTTTTGTAAAATTTAAAAAATTTACAGTTTATATTTTGCAAATAATTTCTTAATCCAGGCGCTGATCCTACTCAAACTTTTGGAGCTGGAAATTAGGGTGAATTTCTCAACTATTTCCTTAAAATTTATATTTTAGTATATATTTTCCATTAGGCATTTTAATTTTAGGAAGGGAAATTTTCCTTTTTTCCCTCCCCGTTGATCCGCGCCTGTTCTAAACTTAAGGAAATTTTTAAACATAATACATCAAATAAACATGAATTTTTTCACAAGTAAAAAAGTAGAGTTGTAATAATATTTTATATTTTTTAGCATTTTAATGATATCGCTTTGTGAGTCTTATTTAGACCTTTGAACTTTTGAACTAGAACAGTTCACTATATATTATTTAAAGGAAATATATTTGTTTTAAAAATTACACTAAAATTAATTATGAAGAGTTATTTATAATTACATTTTGTTTTTGTACATACCTTCTAAACTAAATAAGACTTTAATTTGATATTTTATATCAATAACGAAAAAAGTTATTTAAAAAATATATAATATTTTAAAAATACCGGCTTTTGAGATATAATAATTTAAGTTCTTTATGTCCAATTTTGACCTTTTGATGTAAATAACTTTAACGATTGTCTTTAATATGAAGCAACAATTAGTGATCTACTATGTGTAGTTAAGAAGTTATAAAAATTTAAATATATATTCATTTGTAAAGTTACTTACAGACCGATAAGAAACATGGGTTTGAACTTTCACGTTTTCGGAAACACTTCCAATGCTTAATGCTTATTGTGAATTTTATAAAATTAATTTGATATCAAATCACTTATAATCTTCTATATATGGAGCCTTACAACTTATTAACATTGTGTGTTGAGTGTGAAACCTCGTGTCTGAGAATCAACGTTTCTCTGTGAAATGTCCCTGTAATTACTAAGAAGTGAAATCGAAAAATTCTTAACAAACATAATATTCAATAACTTGGAAACGGTTGATCTTAAAGTTTTCATTATTTTTTTAATCATTTGATAATTTAGCACAGATCACAGAAATATATAATATATATTTTAAGGTTCTATAACTAATTTTAAATTGTGATTTGATTTGATAGTTACTTCAGTCACTTTTTTTGGAACAGTGTGCACATCTTCTGTTAAAATCTTCGGTATTTTTGAACAACCTTTTTTGTGCTCTTGAATTCATTTTTCACAAGAGCTCTAAGCTATGGAAGATTTTGAAAAATTAACCTCTCTTAGTACTAAAACTATGTTATTGATTTGGTACTACTCCAGAGCTTTCCGTAGTGACATGATACCAAATGGGTCCAAAAATATGTGGACACGTTGTGCTTTCTTTAGAAAAGAAGAAGTCTTTTTTGCAAATATTCCTTTAGGCATATTTTGATATTTATAGATCCGAATGTATCAAATGACTTTTCTGTATTGCCGCAGCTGCAAAAAGCTTGTCATACCATGAATTTTGTAGGAAATTTTTGTTACTTTTGGGTGTTAATTTTTTTTGCAGAATTCCAGTTTAGAATTTTTTGTACCTTATATGTTATCAGCTTAAATTTTCGCACCAAATAGTCGAAGCACTGAGAAAACTGAGCTTTATTTTTACCAGATGTGTTTGGAGTTCCTTTTAACATGCCTTCAGTTTTCTGGCCTTCCCAATATTATGTGGTCTTTTTTTCTTACTGAACTAGGTTTCACATCGATAGTCAAATTCTTCTGATACTGTTTAATAACATTAAAAACGGTTTTACTGACGACATTTAATTCTGTGGATTTTTTTTAATTTTTTAATAACTAATATTTTTCGTCACTTATTTTGATGAAAATAAGGTCAAATTAACATGGTTGTTATTAAAAATAACATGATAACTACATCAAAATTTTTTTTTTTTTTTTTTTTTTTTTTTGAATATTGATTTCGAGAAACGTTAAGAGGCAAAATGTGTGATTTTTTCGATCTCACTCCTTATACAGCTCGACAAAGTCGTTCTCACCCACTATATTATTTAATTTTTTTCTTTTTTTTTAATTGTTTGCAAAATATTGAAACTTTTTATCATCAAATAATTAATACTCATACATATACAACATAATTATTCAATGTCATTCAAGTACATTGATTTACTTAGTTTTAAAATATTATTTATATTATATTGAATATTTAATTTCTTTTTATTATTATTATTTTACAAATTTATTAAAAGCTGTATTGTAATTGCAAAAACAAAGTCAAACAATAATTATTTGTATTTCTTTTGATATAAAATATTTTTTTTGTTTTTGCAGTCGCTCTTATTTTATCTTTTGTTTACCATTTTTGGTAGTTTATTATCTCTATTTATTCACTTTTAAACAAAATTTTATTTTTAATTTTCTTTTTTATATATTTCGCCCCATATTTATTATAATTTTGTAATTAATAGAGGGCGTCTAACGTAGATACTTCTTAATAGTTAATAAAATATAATCAACAGCATGTGAAATAGCTAATGTTTTCAAAGTGATAAAACTGTTAACCCTTAAATTTTTTAGTAGGTTCAAAAGGAACAGAATTTTAAAAACTATATGTGTATATATATCTTTTTTAATAAAGGCTCCTTATTTCAATATTTCTAGAATTTAATTAATTTTTAAGGTCTAAATCATATAATCTAGCAAATGTTTATTATTTTTGCATAAAACCAAATAATAAAAGTCATTTGAAATAATAACTATTGAAAAAATATATGAATATACAATAGTAGTATTAGTAAAAAAAATAATAATAAATATATTAAAAAATCATAAACCTCAATAAACTGTCTGTGACTGACTTTCCTTTCCACCCAACAAATTTGGCAAGTGTCCATTTGTCATTTCATTTTCACATGCAATTTTCTTCAGTTTTTCACATTTTTTTTTTTTTTTTTAATTTTTTGTTTTCCTCACTAATATTATCTCCTTGTTTTCATTTTCTATTTGGCCATATTGTGTCATCTAAAGACCGTATAAAAGCAAAACTGAAAAAAAAAACAAATATATAACCATTCTATGAAACCACAAATGCCATTACCAATACCATTTACCATAAACACAAAAGACCAGAGAAGGATCACATTTTTGGGATATTGAAATTGGAGAGTGTAAAGAATGAATGAATGAAAGAAAGAAATTGTCTACAATAAACCTTGAAACTTTAAATAAAGTCAATTGTTGCTTGCAGCATTTGAGAGAAAAAAGAAATTTAAATCGATGTGACATTATTTGCTTGAGTGCAGTCGAAGGTTGAATTGAATGTTAAATATGAAAATTTTGTTTTATTCTATTTTTGTGGATTATTTTACCAAATTTTATTATTTGAGCCGATTTAATGTCAAATTTTATAAATTTTCTTAGATCATAATGTACAGTGGGACAGAGTTTTTTGAAATAAACCTTTAACTACTACCGATTGGATTTGTGTGAAATTTGGTATAGACGTAGCAGTGGAGCGTACAATGTAATGTTTGGAAGGGGACGCAACAGACTCCCTAGGGGCGTATCTAAAAGAGCTCAAAATAGGGTACTTTTGACATGAAAAAATGTTAAAAGATATTGATTTCAATATTTTTTTATAATTTAGATGAATAGTCAATAAAATTGACTATAGAATAGTCAGTAAAAGTGACCATAGAATAGTATATAAAATTGACTATAGAATAGTAAAATTGACAATAGAATAGTCAATAATATTGACTATAGAATAATCAATATATTATACATCTTATAGCAAATAAACTATGTTATAGTCAATAAAATATTATTCACTATAGTATATTATTGACTATATTATAGTCAATAAAATTTACTATAGAGCAGTCAATAAAGTAGACTACGGAATAGTCAATAAAGTTAACTATAGAATAGTCAATAAAGTTTACTATAGAATAGTCAATATAATTGAGTATAGTATGGTCAATAAAATCAACCATTTTGTTGTTAATAAAATTGATTATATTATAGTTGGTAAACTATATTGTAATCAATAATATTATTGTTGACTATAGTATATTATTGACTATATTATAGTCAATAAAATTTACTATACAGCAGTCAATAAAGTAGACTACAATAGTCAATATAATTGGCTGAAGAGTAGTCAATTGAATTGACAATAACATTCAATTGACTAGTCAATAAAATTATCAATAAAGTCTATAAAGTTTACTACAGAATAGTCAATAAAATTTACTATATTATGGTCAATAAAATCGACTATATTGTAGTTAATGAAATTGATTATATTATAGTCGATAAACTATATTATAATCAATAAAATATTATTGACTATATTATAGTCTATTTACTATAGAGCGGTCAATAAAGTATACTAAGAATAGTTAATAAAATTGACTTGAACAATCAATATAATTGGCTGAAGAATAGTCTATTGAATTGATAATAAAATTCAATTGACTATAGAATAGTCAACTATAGAATAGTGACCATAATTGACATTGTAATAGTCAAGAAAATTGACAATAGAATAGTCAATAGAATTGGCTATAACAGTAAATAAATTAAATATGGAATAGCCAAATTTTTCCAAGGTTCCATAGATTTTATTTGAAAGTTTGTAAAACGTATTATAAATCCCTAAACTGCATTCTTTTTTTCGATTCGCACTTTGGAATTTTGAAAAAATTCACTTAAAATGGGTTAAAGTCATGTGGGTGCATACACATTGACCACTTAAGTTATTGTGTTTATTTTTTTATATCATCTCTATATATATATCTCTACAATAATATATAAAAAATATGACAAATTTGGGAAGCTATTTTTTATGTCATAGATACCCTACTTTGAGCCATCATAGCTCCGCCTTTGAGGGTCTCTTGGGTCCCTTCTTTCAAACTTAAAATTGTACGCTACGCCTATACCAAATTTCAAGCAAATCCAATCAGTCGATCATAAGTTAAAGAAGTGTGTTATGCCTTTGTGCTGATGTTTGTAACAAACGAAAATATTGGTGTAAGACCCACCTAAATTTATACCAATCACCTTAGAATCACTTTCTGTCGGTCCTTCCATGTTAGCTTTGTAATCATACTACAAGTTGTAATTTAGAACATAGTACTGGGATAAATTAAAATCTTTATTTCTACGTTTTAGTTAACAATTAATATGAGTAGCGTTTCACAATTGCAGCCAATTCTATTAAAAGACCCCTCCCCAAATTATAATGTATGCAATTGTAGGGTATGCTACATAATTCTGAAAAGAATACGGCCTAAGTATTTTTACCCTCTATATAGAAACCCTTTTCAGGAATTTTTTGTACTTTTTGGGTCTTCAGACTAGATTTTTTGTTACATTTTCTGACATTTTTGTAGGTAATTTTATTGTTCGTTCAATTCAGGTTTCCCTTTTATAGTTGTAACCGCTTTATATATTTTTTATGAACCGAAAAAATAGTATATTGTGAAACACCTGTCTTCCTAGATTTTCTTTATAACCAACTAGGGTTTTCCATATTAAGGAAACCTATGTAAGGAATTATACCTTTCCTACTATGCCAAATGTTGTAAGCGTAGAAGTATGCACAGATTTATTGTATGCAGAGCTTTAAAAAAATAACAGTTCCACTACCTCTAAAGTCGAATCATGTTTATATTTCAAACATTACTTCCAAAAATAAGGAAAATAAATTAAAATTTAGCGAGAAATATGGTTAATAATTTCTAAGAAAAATAAAATTTTAAATCATTTTTACTATATTTTAATAAGTCTGAAGCGGAATTTTTGTAAAAAATTTTATAAAAACAGTACTTCGAAAGCAGTGAACAAGAATTATAAAAGAAAAACATTCTACCAATGACAACCATGGGTTAAAAAAAGAACTTCTGTAACTCTTTTGCACCACTAAGTAGTTAATTTCAATGGCAACATAATGTTTTAAATTCATGACTTTTTCAGTACTTTTTTCTGCTGGGATATTAAGAATGAATAAAAAATTACAGTGAAGTTATATAACATATTACTGAAGATCATATTTATATCCTTGGCGGAGTTCTTACATCTTTGTAATCAAAATATATTCAACATTTTGATTACAAAAATGTAATAATTATTTATTTTAATTTCAATCTGAAAAAAATATCGATTTTATTTTAAGGTGACAAATTTTTTTGTCTATCAACAACCATTATATTATTGTTTTCACACCATAAATCTTATCATTTATAAGGAGCGGCCATGTTTTATTATTTACCTAAAAAAATCGATAATTATAAAATTATAAACTAAAAATTGTTTTACTTTAAACATTAAAAAATGTACCTAATTAACCAAATATTTAATTTTAATTTTTATTAATTTTATTCTTGCAGATTTCCTGAAATCAAACGATCAAACATAATATATATTCATCATCTCTACGCCTAAACCAGCTTCCTTATTTAAAAACAATCATCATTATCCTTCCACATAAATTACACTCAAGATCTCTTCTAAAACTGCCTGCCAACTGTGTATAGAATTTATAGAAAAATAAAACTACCAAGACAACAACAATGCAACGAACTCAAGCTTTGGATTAAACTAAAATCCTTTACGATTAAAAACAATTTTAACTAAAAATTCTCAAAGGCCTAATAACGATTCTAAAAAGGAAAACAAGCAAAGGAAACATATCATCCATTTGGCCCAAAAACGAAAAAAAAACATAGCAAATAAACTACAACAAAAAAAAAAACATAGAAATCAATGCCATCCATTAGTAATTTAACATTCCATTCTCAAAAAGAATCTACTAAGTCTAGACACTATTTGGATTTTATGTGGAATATATATTAATATTTAATTTGAAATTATTAAAATCAACAACCATTTGGAATTTTTGTTATCGTTTTTAAACTCAACTTAGCATAGACATGCCTCACCGTGCTGCATATAACGTTATTACACTACAGTGGATCGTAAATCATTGACACAAACCTGTTAGAAAAATCGTAATTGCAGGGTTTGTGTTTGTGATAAGAAATTTTTTGTATTAAATTTCTGCGGATTAAATTTCAACGTTTATTTATGACGTATAAGAGTTGTTCCTGCAGTTGCTGTATTATAAAACAAAATTAATATTTTCTATTTTAAACAAAATGGATTCCACAGATGGTCGTATTCTACGAGCTCCCATGCGTCGTAAACGTAACGATGAACAATTGTGTGATAGGGTAAGTAGATATTTTGGATTTTGTTTTATTATATTGAAATTTTACGAAAACTTTTAAAATCAAAAATATGTAAATCTTTCCTTTCAGTGTTAATTAAGAAAATTCAATTGAATTTGGACTGATTATATATGAACACGAAATTTATTTATCGGTTTTAATTTAATATGGTTAAATATGAATAGTTAGCACTTATGGCCGATTTTAATACTTTTCTTTTTTGTGAAAAACACAACTGTAAGCATAAATAATATATTTTATTGGACACAAATTTATTTAAAATTTCCGAAACTATGAAGCTGATTAAAAATTGTATTTTGTAATCGAAAAATATCTTTAATTTTAACCATATAAATTAAAGGCTTGTCCCAATCTTTTTCTAATTTATTTGTTGTTTTCCATATAATTGTCGAAACGAATTTTTGGTTTAACGTTGTTCTACATTAAGCAAATAATATGAAATTTTTATGAATGAACATTTTTCTTGATAAAAACTTATAGAAATTCACTTTATTCAGAATCTTTGAAAGGATTATGCATAATTCAGTTACATACAACTCTTAAAGCCCTATTCATTCTAATGAACTGACAACCGGTGATGTTATAGTCAAACAAATCGCCATCATGTCGGCGAATATGGTCAAAACTATACATACATGGACTGACAGAGGATATGGCCACTCGACCGTTTTGAAATTTTGTCGATGACATTCTTTGCAATATTTATTATTGCATCCCTATACCTTTTCTTGTCAGAAACTTCTCAGGTTCAATGTCGACTGTTCCGGTACTAAAAGCCGGTTTAATAAAGGTATACACTGATGGGTCCAAATCTGTGTTTGTGATGAGAAGGGTGTCGTTATGCCTGCATAAAGAAAAAATAAATTCTTCAAATTGAGTTGGAAACTGTCTGTACAGAATTGATGCGAATATTAAAATCTGTACACGCAGACAAAAAAACATGGTTACAACATGATCACTACAACTATTCAATGATTATATAGCAATTGATTATATAGCAGATTTGATTTCAATAATACCACATTCATGATGGCAAAGTTTATGATTCTGTTTAATCATTTAATGATTACCCATAATCAAAATTTAAATATGGTTCACTGAATTATAATATGTATTTAAATATTTTTGGATGAAATTATATCTATGAAACCCCCAAACATTTAGTTAATTCTGCAATTAATAAGTTATTTTTAATATTTTTAGTCCCGTAGTTTGTTAGTATATTAATTCCCATTTAGTTCAGATATGAACAAACCTAACATAATTAAGTTTATTTTTATTCAGTATGATGAATGTACCACATATTGTGGGACTAAATAATATAGACATCAAAATTAGATTAAATATATGAAGTTAATTCATATGTATGATAAAATGGAATTATATATATGATGAAATGTGATTATAAATATGATAAAATGGGATTATAAATATGATAAAATGGGATTATATATATGATATAATTAGTTTATATATATGATAACCGAAGATCATTTGAAGACAAAAAAACATGGTGGAATTGAAAGCAATATTTAAGAAAAGGTTATAATCTTTACTAAATGTTATTAGTAATGTTAAAAACTTTACTAATAAATAATAAAATAGAATCATAATAATGATTACGTACAAATATAGTTATTATAACCTGGAATCATATATTAAAATTATAGTATGTTACTACAATCATAGTATGTTGACAAGACATTCCAATCTGGAGCTAGTCTGGGTTAGGGGTCAGAGTACAAGTTTCATCCTGCAAATTTCAATATTGCGGAACATATCGAGGATTGCAAACGATAGATAGATAAATTTGTCCACATGTTCAACATCAAGCCCCCATTATGATGGACTTGGACCTACCAAGACATTAGTTAGTTATTGTAATATCTGCTGTCACAGAGAACTGGATTGCTCCAGCGGACGCTAGAAGATTAGGGTTCCCTTTCCCTAGCAGTTGGAGCATTTTCTACCAATGTTAAACTCTGACTGCAATAAGGACTGCTAAATTTGGTAGCCCGCTTGTGCATGCATTGTAAGATTTCTTCATACATGCATCAGATTGGTTCCACTTGAACTTAGTTTCCAACATGTGAAATAATATCACATGATGCCTTATGTTATCACAAAGGAATCAAAACTGAAGCCTCCTGAGCTGTCCTACACTGTTCAGACAGCAGCTCACTGAACTATAATAATAATATTTTGTATTAATGCGTATATATGTTAATATATATAAGGTTCATTGACGTGTCACTCACCCATTGAGTCTCGATTTTGTTTGATGACAATTACTACTTTACTGTCCCTGTGGTAGCGGAAAAATAGTCGTGAATATGATAATTAGTGTAAAAAAACAGATACCTTGTAGTTGCGGGGGTGACAATTGCCAGTTTCTAAGCCCTTAGTATTCGTGCAGATGATTGTATGTGTAAAAATGTCCTATGGCTATGGCAGGCGCGGATCTTAATGGAAAATTTGTACTAAATTATAAAATTTAAGTAAATAGTTTGAAAAATCATTCTATCTTCCTTCCCCAAAAGATTTAGCTGGATCCGCGCCTGGGCTATGGACTTCTTCATATGACATGCAAATGTTAAAGGGACTAGTCTAGCAGCTAATAAAGTGAATAGTGGTGCCCTATAAAAACTTGTAAGCAACAGCCACCATACATCACTGGGTAATTAAAAAGAAGTAATTTTATAAATTTACTCTTCATCAGCTCCCAGACTGAAATTTAATACAATTTAAGGAGAAAAAAAAATAAATATGTCCTTGTCACCACAGTTCTTTTACAATTACCCTGAAATTTCAAAATCTAACATTAGGAGGCCTTGAGTTTTAAAAATTCTAGTTTATCTATGATGTTCTGAAAGCTCTAAAGCAAACATAGAAATGCTTAAAAAATATTTATTTATAAAAAAATATATATGGTCCATTCCATGAGAGGCAATTTTTTTTTTTAATTGAGTGTTTTTCGGTTTTGCCAATTTTTGGCATACGCATACCCTATGGAGCCATTTTAATATCTCTAATTTTCTGAATTTTGAAAAATTCGCGAATTTATTCACGAATTTCATTTTCTTAAAAGTCAAAAATATCGCAAAAATGTGTAACTTTAAACTTAGAAATCTCCAAAAGTTTTTAACAGATTTTAATGATTTAAATTGCATATGCAAGATTAATATGTCCACTATAAATGTAGTAATTTAAAAATAACATCAATATTCATAATATTGATGGAAATGCAATTTTAGGATGCACTTTTGAAAAATTTCTACCCTCGTTGAATTGACGATATATATAAATAAAAAAAATCTCTTAAGGAATTATAAATTCATCTTAAGTTTGGATTAAACTTTTCTCCAAGTTTACTTTTTATTAAATCAAATTAACTTAATTTTTCTTTAACTTTAATCACAATATAGATTTTTCGGTTTTCAATAGATTTCTTTCATACAATGTATTTGCAAGTAGGTCAAAATCAACTAAATGCTACAAACATGTGGCAGCAGGCATGCAAGAAATCATTATATGAAGCATGCGATATGATTGAATTATTATTGCAATAAAACTGACAGTTACACATACATACATACATATATACATATAGTATAAAACACACAAAAACTCATATATTTAAAAGAAATTGTGTGGTCTCATCAAAGCGTTAAAACGCAAAAATCAAACAACCAATATTTTGTCAAATCAGTTATAAAATAAAATCTAATAAAATAATTAAATAAAAACAGGGAAATGAATTAAAACTTTAAAAACATCACACACACACATAAATAAACAATAGACCACAAACCGCAAAATATAGAAATTAAGTAGAAACCAAAAGAACATCATAATACTCTTGTTTTGAGATATGTCATTAATGTCAAAGAAATAAAACGAAAAAAAAAAAACATAAATTGGCTAAAAATATTTAAGAAATTAAAACTGAATTAACAATCAAATGAAAAAGAAAATAATAAAAGCAAAATAAGCCAAAGATATATGAACATATTTATCAATGAATAAGTGAATGAATGATGATGGTATTTGGCTAAAATAAACTCATTTTACTCATTTAGAAAAAAAAAAAAAACAAATGAAAAAAAAAGAAGCTACAACATAAAAAATAACACGCAAAGAAACATGAAAACGGATACAACCAATGAAAACAAATGAATTGAAATGATGGTGATGAAGACAGTAGTAGTTGATAATAATGCACTGTGGGATACATTAAAGTAAATTTTGTATTTAATTACAGCTTTTCAACAAAATAAAATTTTCTGCGAATTTTATATAACTGCAGCATTTTTATAAAAAAATATTTTTAAAAAACATCGATAATATTTAATAACCAATAATCTGAATTGTGGTCTGCAATTAGTTATCTGAATTATAGGGTTTATAATGTACATTAAAATATGTGTTAATTCGTAAAAATCGGCAAGATGTTCTAAGATGATCTATATGATGTCGAATCGTTTGTTCACGGTCTTAAGGCTCCGTTACTCTACCGTAAATGTAAAAACGTAAATGTAACTGGAGACGTAACTGCATGATTACTTAAAAAAAAAACGTAAATGTATCATATGTGTTCAAGTGTAAACAAAAAACATTTGATTATTTTGTATTGTGAAAAAATGATTTCTAAAAAAAGATTATTACTAAATCTAAATTTTTATTTTTTGTGTGTTTTATATAAAAAAAATTTAACAAAAACGTAGAATCCGCCGTTGGAATGTTCGACCAATAAATAAAGATTGGTTTCGAAGCGGATATCAGTGAGAAGTTTTTTTAAATATAAAAAAATGTATGAAGAATAGTTTTGTTTTTAATTTTGTTTTAACCTTCAATATTTTTTTTAATTTATTTGTTCGTCTGCTATTTATAAAATAAACAAAAATTTAAATGTTGTCAAATGTTGTTTTTGAAAAATCGCTGAAATTACCCTATTATATTTTTGCGATTTTTAGACATAAAAAATATAGTATTTATTTAAAAAAAAAATTGTTTTATATAGTATTTTAATTTACGAATAGTTGCAAAATATATTACAAATTGTTAATTATAAAAATTATTAATAAAGAGTTCTTAAAAACTTAACTTAAACTATTCGTTTAGTTATGCGATTTTTTCAAATATTCAGCGTGTTTCTGTTAAAAAAAAAATTTGACATCATTGCCTTCACAGCTGGCACGTAAAAACGTAGAGAGAACCAAATTTTATCAGGTCCATCTGTTATTTTACTTTACATTTACATTATAGTACTCGTATACATATAACTCTCATAAGCCAAACGTGTCAGCTGATTCGCTACATTTACGGTCGAGTAATGGAGCCTTTAATCTACTCTCTACGATACACAAGCTGCTATATTCTTCTTATTTTTCACGAACGTAAGGAGAGGGGCGTATATCTCTAAGGGTTGTACAGGCCATGCTCATGGGATGGATCTTGTCATTATAGCGAGACAAATTATAATTTACTACACAATATTAGGTAGCTACTGTCTTAACGAAATAAAATATTTAAAGAAATTAAATAAAAAAATCAGAAATGGAGGGAGGGAACAGAATGATGTAAAAGGAAGATGTACAAAGTGTGATCAATAATTGGTTTATCCGAATAGATCATAGCCTAGGCAACATTTAAATAAAATAAAATTTTTTGAAAAGTAAATTTCAAGAATGGTCTTTCAGATCAAAGTAAAAATTCAGGCATCCAATTCTTGCCCACTCCATCTGTTAGTGTTTTTGTAAAAGAAATTAATATAAACAATTAAACATTATCACATAGGAATCAATGACACAATAAAGATGGATTTGTTCCAATACTAAAGAATTAGAAAAACTGACACTTTTTTATATCAAAATGTTCAAAAACTAAATACGGTAAAAACGTCTTTCAAAAATGTTCGTCTTTCAGTGAAATCGATTATCAGTTGTTATAACAGACATGCGGCAAAAAATACTTTGTGGGTATTTTACTTTATATAAAGGTATTTAATTAACTCTATGCTGGCCTCAGCTTCGCAATTCTGGAACTTAAAAAAATCAAATTTTCAAAATTTACAAAATTTGGATAGAACTCTTGGACAGATTTTTGTCCCAAGCTTCTCCGAATTGACTTTACATGCATTTGCAATAAGATTTCTTTTGAAAACATTAAAAAATTGTAAATTCAAGAACAAAAAAGTTCTTAAATATTGCCATCTTTTTGGGAAGATTTTTTTAAGTTCCAACTACAGATTTATGTAACTTTTAAACGGATTAATATATTTATAGTTTCTTGCATCAATATTAGGCGAATATTTAAACAACTTTAGAAGTAATATTAAGCTCACCAAGTTAAAAATAAAAACTAGATAAAAACAGTCTTAAAAATAATGCAAAAATTTATTTCGACCTAAATATCTCCTAAACCATAAGTTACCTCTTACTCGTATTTTTCATAGAGATTTTCAAGGAATATCTATATGTATAATATTTCTTTTCTGAAAAAATACAAAATTGATCAAGTTTGAAGGGCCACACACTATCCCCCTGACATACTACGAATATGTTCTACTCCAAATCAACTAGTGATTTCGGATTCCAAACACAAATGGAGCAAAACTTTAATATTCTAAATTCGTGTTAAGGATTATTTTAGGGAACTAGTGCTTAAGAACTAATTCTCTTTGACTTCTTCATTCCGAAAATAAATTACTGGTTTTCAAATGACTTAAAGAAGTGTTTAAAAATAATTTTATACAAAATTTAAAAAATTAAAAAAATAATATTTAGAAGTTTAATTGATTTAAAAATTAGTCTTTAGGATATATTGATAAAAAAAAAAAAAAAATAAAAGAAACAGCTTCCGACAGCGGTCCCCAACGCATCAATGGAACTAGTTCTGAATGTGGCAATTTCCAATAAAAATCATTGATTAAAGAACTAGTTCTAGATACGCTCCATAGAATGGATACTGGCTAGCTAACACTTTCATAAAACTTGGTGTTAACTCCTAAGTGGAATAAATTCAGTCTATTTTCATTAGTAAATCTAATACCATTTCCAATTTTTGAAAGTAACAGCTTATTATATGCATCACATTGTTGCCTTAATCGCCACTTACAGTACTACTTAATAGTTCTTCAATAACTATTTTATAGTAAATATGAAAGTAATTTGGTTTTTACGTAGCTCAGTTTTCTGTACCGCTACACACTTCACATCTTATCCATTTACACTGTGTGCAAAATTGAAGGACTCAGTTAGCGACATATGATTCGAAGGCCCTTAAACAAGTTTGCAATCGTAAATTGCCTTGTTGTTTCTGTTTGGCGGTACCAGTTTGTGGGCTATAAGTAGACACCAGCAGAATGGAATACGTTTTTGGTGTCATATCCATTTAGGATAACATTTTCTATAAATTGAAAATATTTGATAAAAATAAAATTTATGGAAAATAATTAAAATTTCTTTAAAAAGCTTGATATAAAAAATAGGAGGTAGTTTCGTTTAAAATAAAGGGGTTTGAAGTATATGTTTAAAATTGTGCTACCATACCCATATCAAACAAATCCCAATTTTTTTGATGTATATTTCGTAATAGTTAAACATAAAAATATTGAATATTAAATTTAAACTTTAAACATATCCCTTGGTATGTCCAGAAGTAGACATGAAAATTAATTAACAGATACTTAATTACTAATTTGTTATACAGATTTACATTTTGAAAAAAATGTTTCCTTCAAAGATGAATTGAAACCAACTCATAATTAAACTAGACATTCATAGCAATTACATTTATTTTGTCCACAGAATCCTTTTAAAAGTGAGTATAATGCCTGCAAATTTTAGAATACTAATTATCTAAATCCATATTTTGATGGAAATTTGTCAAAATTTTGTAGACGAATAAAGTGTCATATTTTGTTCGAATTTTATTGTGAGTGACATTTTTGAATTCATAAACTGTAAGATTAAGACATTTTCGCGCTTATCCGATCATATATATACTACCTATACTTACAACAGCAAATCACTTATCCAAATGCTATAGTGGAATAGTAAATCTACAATTAAAATATGGTGATATTTTATAATATTTCCACATATCTCGTACTTTTAATATTAATTTTACAATACGATCAAATTACACAATCCTACCCAACAAAAACTTTGGTTGCCAAGTAATGAGTTAAGTAGCTAATATAATGGCTTTACACTACTTACACATTAGCTGAATAACCCATTATTTTAACACGGTGATGACATTAGAGGCAACTACTTACTAACTAATTACTTTTAAGTTGTTCAGTAACTCATTGATTTTAAAATATTACAGAAGCCATTAGTTAAAACGAATTGAATTAGTTGGATTTTTTTTATTTTATTAAAAAGAAATCATACAGTGAATATTGTTTGAAATAAATAAATACATCAATTAAAATGACCATAACCATTCAACAGTTATTTTCCGCATATTCTCAGTCCATGCCACAGGTGAAAATCCTGACGATAGTTGCACTCTGTTTCCCGGAACCGACTGCACCTGAGGTAAATACAATTATGGTTCCGCTCTTGCTTGGAGTAGTTTCATCTCAGGATCCGCTCCTCGCAGAAGTCCTAGGCTGAAAATATATCGTGTTATCCGAATGTAATTAATGAAATTTTCTTACCTTTAAATAAAACAATTTTAGAAAATATATAAATCCGGGCAGTTTTTGGCTACTGAACTGTTCACCTCTTCACCATAAAAAGAGCAATAATTTTACACTATTTTGAAATAACATTTTGACATTTACCATAATTTAAGAAGAATAAGCAACAAATAATTTAAAATGTAAAAATATTTTCATATTTAATTTGATTGTGTATTTTTAAATGTCAAAACATTTTATTTTGAATATTTTGTCAAATAATTTTTTATTATATTTTTTTTTTTTTAACAACAAACACTTTATCAAAGACAACAATTTTAAACCTTGTCATTGAAAAGTAACTACATATGTAACTACATGTCATTACCAAGTTTTAGCTGGGTATTTAAAAATTTCTCAGGATATTTTATTGTTAATGTGGCATCACTATATAGATTGTTTCTAAAAAATATACTTCAATGAACCCGATTCTTGTCAAATAATTATAATTGAAACTACCTTGTAAAAAGGAACATTTTTTCAATATTTTTTAATAATTAAAGCAATAATCAAAACGATATTAAAGAATTATCCACCGTTTACCTCAAATTAAAAATTGATCGAAAAAAATACAAAATCTCAAAAAAAAAAAAAAAAAAATGTCATCAAATATGAAATTCCTAATTTAGGATAAAATCC
>MINK01182638.1:0-11266 GCA_001735545.1 Phormia regina
AATAGACTATCGAATAGTCTATACAATAGACTATCGAATAGTCTATACAATAGACTATCAAATATGATATCAAATAGTCTAATAGATTATAAAATAGTCTATATAATAGGCTATCGAATAGTCTATATAATAGACTATCAAATAGTCTATATATTAGACTATCGAGTAGTCTATACAATAGACTATCAAATATAATATCCAATAGTCTATATATTAGAATATCAAATAGTCTATATATTAGAATATCAAATAGTTTAGGTAATATGCTATCAAATAGTCGACTTGATACTATCAAATTGTCTGTTATATGAACTATCAAATATCTATATATTAGAACGTTGTAGACTATAAAATGATCTATAGTAAAGACTATAAAATAGTCTATATTATAACCTATAAAATTGTCTACATTATTGACTATTAAATAGTCTATAAAATAGTATAGGGCCCATTGTATAGTCTTAAAAGTAGTCTATAATCTTAAACAGTGCTACTCTTTATTACTCCAGAACTCATGAGTTTAGATACCTAATTTAATTAAATAATTTCATGTGTTAATATTTTGATGATTTATAACTCGATTTCTAAAGAAATTATTATTTAAGGAAAAAACATCCATCCTATTATTTTTAGAAATTTTTTGCTTGCAATTGCCTTTGTTCTATGATTATTTTTATATTGTTTTTTGTTTTAGTCTAAAAGAATTATTCAAATGAGATAATAAAAATAAAGAAGCCGCTTTTTAGTTAAGCTATAGAAAAATAATAAACAAATATTTGCTTAGTTACTAGATAACAGCTTAATTGCATTTATTCGAAAGCCAAAAATAAACATAAATGAAACTCAGACTAATAATAAAATTTGGTGTAAAAAAAAAAGAAATAATAATTTGCAGACAATAAAACTCTAGCAATAGGCTTCGAAATATAAATAATTATTATAAATTATTTAAAGTTATAAATAAATCTATATTATCACGCTAAATTTGTTGTATAAATTACAATATATTAGCAGCTCTAAAGTATTAAATAAATAGTTTTAATCACTGCTACTGTTTTTGTGTATAAAATTTGTTGATCTCATATTTATTTATTTTAAAAATTTAAAATGCATTTTTTTTTTTTGCTAAATAATAACATTTTTCATTATTAATCCATCTCTTTCGCTCATTTTCTCTGTCATTTAATTTTCTAAATCACATTATTTTTTTTTTATAGTTTTGTGCAATAAATTAGCAATTAAGTGCCAAATAAAAGTGAACAACAGATACTTTCGAGTTGAAGGTAAATGAAACGAAATGAAATGAAATGAATATGTAAATATAATTTTAAAAACACAATTACATTATTAACAATTCAGAACTATACAATGCACAATGAAAATGCTTTTAAAAATAAAGTCAATAAACAGTAAATAATAAATGTTTATAAAAGAAAAGTAATTAACTTGAAATTAATACTAAAAATAAATAAATATTTGTATAGTGTTTAAAGAAATAGAGTGTAAAATATTAGTGTGAAAATAAATATGAAATATAAATGAAAACAAAAAAATGTTTCTAGCTTCGCTTCTAGGGCTATTCTTTGCTCATTAATACCTAAAAAAGACACTAAAGAAGTATTTTTAAAATAATAATACAACAATGACTTTATACCTAGTAATACTAAAGGATTTAATCAATTTTTATTAAAATAAATATTTTTACTACCTCAAAAAAGGGTTAATGGTTTATCATTACAAAACTCGTTTATAATTTTGTTGTGTTATACTTATTATGACTACTGTCAAAAACTTTATTGTTATATTTATTATTTTTATGTTAATCATAACAATTTTCTGTAAACAATTTTAATTTTGTGACCTTGTATATTGAACTAGTTTTATTAGAAAAATTTCCTTTTGCAACGGATATCAAATGTCAATTTAAGTTAGGAAAATTTTTGTTTTAACAAAATACTAGTTTTGCTAAAAGGAAAATTTATAAAGAAAAAAATTCCTTTAGAAAAACCTTGACATATTAAAAATATTTCTTTAAAAGGGAAATATACCACTAAAAATAATATTTAATTGAATCACAGAGGAAATATAGATTAAACATTATGCTCTATAGGTGTTATATTAAATAATTTATAGTCATTAATACGGAGTATTTTATCTTTTATATTTTAGAAAATTAATCGTACATACTATAGACTATTTTATCGTCTAAACTATAGACTATTTTATGGTCTAAACTATAGGCTATTTTATCGTTTAAACTATAGACTTTTTATAGTCTTAACCATAGACTATTTTATCGTCTACACTGTAGACTATTTTATCGTCTAAACTATAGATAAACTATAGACTATTTTATCGTCTAAACTAAAGACTATTTTATCATATAAACTATAGACTATTTTATCATCTAAACTATAGACTATTTTATCGTCTATATTTTATTATTTTATCGTCTATGCTATAGATTATTTAATAGTCTACATCGCGTATTCGATAGACTTTTTAAAGTCTATTCGTCTTATTAACTGTTAGACTAATATTTATCCGCCTAAACTCTGTTAGTCTATGTTAATCGTCAATACTATAGACTTTTTATCGTCTATTTACTATAAGACTATTTATCGCTAAAAACTACTAGACATATTTATCATAGATAACTACAGATAAGAACGCGAGTAAGAAAACATTAACTTTATTCCGTCTAAACTAAAGACTATTTTATCATATAAACTATTAGACTATTTTATCATCTAAACTATCTATTTTAATCATAAACTATAGACTATTTTCGTAACACTATTTTATCGTTCTATCGTTTTAAAACTAATAGACTTATTTTAAATCGTCTATATTTATTATTCTTATCGTCTATGCTTATAGATTTTATAGATGTCTACATGCATATTCGATAGATCCTTTTAAGTCTATTCGGAGAATTATTTTATAGTCCTGTTTCCGTAGACTATTTATAGTCCTAATCAAGCACATATTTTTTTTTTCGAAAAGACTATTTTTATAGTCTATTCTATAAACATTTTATACTCTATTCAATAAACTTCTAATAGCTATTCAATATAACAGATTTATATTATATTGATAAGACTATTCAATCGACTATTTGATATTCCATCTAAGTAGACTATTTTATAAACATATTCAATAGAATATTTGTATTTTATAAATGATTATTTATGGTCCATTTATAGCAATAGAATATTTATTAGGCTGAATCCAGTTGCTAGCCTATTTAAATAGTGTATTCAGTAGGGCTATTTATAAATCTTAATCGCTAGAAGAGCTATTAGTTGGCTTAAGTCTGAATTTGTTAAACTATTTTTTTAGTCTATTTGCTAGACTATTTTTTAGTCTATTCGCTAGGCTATTTTGTTCTCTCTCCCTAATTTAGACTATTTTGTCAACTAAAGCGATAAAATAGGCTTATACTATAGACCTAATTTTATCGTTCTTTACTATAGACTATTTCAGCTAAGTAATCAATCTATCCAATGAAACTTTTATAGTATTTTATTAGACTATTTTATTTTTATTTGATTTAAAATAGTCTATCAATATACTATTTGATATTTTATTTAAATAGGCTACTAATAATTTATTCAATAGGCTAATTTTCATGTCCATTTAATAGTGGTATTCAGTAGACTATTTTATAGTCCTCATTCGTAACAATATTTTTTTTTAGTTTGTTCGCTAGATATATTATTTGTCTGCTTCGCTAAACTATTTTAAACTGTTTTAAAGCCTATGCTATAAATATTTTCCTTTCCAATACTATAAATTTTATAATTGGCTTTGGAAACTAGCCTTCCTTTAAATTATCATTTTTTTATAATCTTTACAATAATTACAAAATGTATGCCAATCATTGAATTTAAAAACTCATTTTCTTCTTAAACCTGAATATGATCTCAATTTTTGTTTTATTTTTATAAGTGTTTGCTAATTTAATATATGCTTTTTTCTCTTATTACAATAACAAATCTACATATTTTTATATTTGCACTAAAAAATATAATTTCTCATTTGTAACTCATTTATGTATTTTTTGTGCAAAAATATTTTAACTAATGACGTTAACAAATAAGTCCAACAACACATAACCCAGTTAAATTAATAAATATTAACAATTATTTAAAAATTTTAAATGAATATAAACAAAATAAAATTCTTATTGCCGTTGTTTTAAGTCAACATTAAGAAAAAAAAAAAAAAAATAAGTAACTTATAGACATGGTTATGATTAAATTGGAAATTTTACTCAAAGGGGATGAGAGAAATAAATTAATGACGTTGTGACAAAGAAATAATTATTTTGTGATATTTAATATCTAGGGTGTTCAGATAAAATTACATTATTTGTTTATTCTATTAATGTTACACTCTTCAGTTAATTAAGATTTATTAACATGATTTATAATTTTTCAATAATTTTGCCATATTAGAATGTTTATTTTGTTGAAGATTTTTTTCGATTAATAAAAATTATTAATTTAATAATATATATACTTTATTTTGTATTTTTATAAACAAATTTTGTCGTGTGTTAGTATTTATTAAGAAAAATTTTTAAGAATGAAAGAAGGTGCTGGAGCGTTAAGACTAATATTAATTTGCCGAATTATTTTTATTTAAAAGTGAAATTAACTTTAATTAATATTGTTTTATGTAGATAATTTATCTCAGGTAATAACCTATTTTGGTTTATGTTAAGTACGTTTAGTTTAAGTTTTTACTTACTGCAGATTTTATGTTCAGGCGGAATTTTACAAAATGCTAAAACAAATTACAGATAATGATTTTAAGTAGATCAAGATAGTTATTAATGAAAGTGTATAATACATAAGAAAATAATTTTGTATTTATTTTAATAGAAATAAATTAAAATAAAAAATATATGAAATAAAAAATTCTATGGGGACATAATTAAGGGTAACTGCTGGAATTCATAATTTTCATCTCAAATACATGTCGAGAGTAGATAGATAGATAGATAAGTAGAAGAATAGATAGATTAAGATAGATAGATAGATAGATAGATTAATAGATAGATAGATAGATAGATAGATAGATTAGATAGATAAGATAGATAGATAGATAGATAGATGGATATACTAGATAGATACGATAGATAGATAGATAGATAGATAGATAGATAGATAGATAGAAGAATAGATAGATAGATAGATAGATGATGTGGATATATAGATTAGATAGAAAACCACGCGGCCGCATGCTATGTATCAATCATCAAAAAGGTAAACAACAGTTGGAAGGAAAAACTACTGATGAAACGATACTTAGCAGAATTAGGAAAATGTGCTTTGGGCCAGACGGAAATACAGAGAAGCAGATCATCCTCACCATGCTGACAAATGGAGTGAAAGAATGAGAGAGGGCTATCACCAGACAAAAAAGCATGCAAAGGGCCATTAATCGTAGTCAAATCAATTGTTTTTAAACAGCTATGTAACGAAAGCCTATTCTAATCCATGGGTAAACCTCCATATTACAATATTGTAGATGTTTCGTCTTGGAAGGGGCAAAGTCAAAGATTGGTGATAATAAAGCCCAGGCTTAGACTGTTCGCATATAAGGCTGTGAGGGAAGACCCTAAGAAACGAAACCAATTATGTTGATAAACATCTTCCGGAAATTGTCTTATGGGAGGCACATTTCCAGAAAACTGGAAAACACAAACTATACTCACCAAACCCTGACAAGTCCTAGGAGACTTCCAATCAGTATCGCCGGCATATTATTTGTTTGATAACATAGAAATTGCTTGGAGCGTATTATATATATAGAAGATTATCGAAACTTGTTGAGAGTACGCTTAATCACTCCAATGGTTCCGAAAGCAAATCAACCCTAAAGATGCCATAACATTTGTAAATTAAGTCAGCCAAGCGGGCAATTAACAAAGCGAGAAAGACAAGAAATATTGTGCTGTCCAATAACTCCACATCAGGAAAACCTTCCAACTCTGCTGTATGTAAGTCATAAATGTACCTGAAGTATTTATTAAAATTAATCAAAAATATTTTTTCGAATAGAATTCTATGGGTTGAAACTGAGGATGTTTTTATGCCAACTATACAAGATCACATCAGGTTATCCACAAGGTCCCATACTAGGGCCATTGTTGTGAAACAAATATATGCAATGGAGTTTCAATCTAAAATATCTCTGAAGACTCAGCTAGCCCAGGCAAGATACTAAGACGAATAGAACTGTATGCAACGAAGCCGTCGGAATTATGAAACGTTCATCATCAATAGATCTCAAATCTAGCTGAACTATAGGCGGGTAAAAGACTTATTAGCAGTTAACAAGAGAGTGTATCTAACTGTGATGGTATGTGGAGCTTTAAAAGTTTGGGTCTCATTGATCGATGATCCGACTATACGTTAGAGTACGAATGCAATAAAGCAACCAGTGTTACGAATGCATTAGAAGATGTTTTAAAACTAAGAAACCCCACGAAGAAAGATATGCTTCCAGTATTTAGAAGAAACCTGTTAGAGTTGCTGCGGATATAGAACTATATCAGCGGAAGTCGAAACGTTGTATACAGGATTGGTTGTAATAGAATAGTTGCCAAAGGAAAGTTATTATTTAAACGGAATTTTGAGAAAAAAAGTGAAAAATATTGCACTATATTTTTGTAAAAATAGCCATTTTTAATACTAATGTTCAAAATGCTGATTTTCAATTTTTCACCGTTTAGACGAATTGAGATAATCCAAGAAATTTTTCAGCATATTATTTTAAAATCTCATATATCTTCAAGGATTTAATTGCAAAACACTTAACAAGAAATCTTTAAAAATTATTGAAAGAAATTACGTTTTTTTAAACTTTTAGATACTCGAGTAGTTAAATTCGGCCCTGTAAGAATTATGTTGTGGTTTTCAAGGATGACTACAATAGATTTTTTTTTGAAAGCCCGAAGCCCCCCTCTTGTAACTCCTCCATATATTTTTATTTAATCCGAGATATAGTTTTGGAGATTTAATTAACAAAAAATTGCCTGACACAATATCAACAGGGATACAGGATATATAGGAGCTAACACCACAGATTCGGACACGATAACCTTTTGTATGTATCCACAAGAAATCGAAAATGCAGAATATGTAAATATTTTTACTGCCCAGGTTTACAAATTTGAAAAAACAAGACTTTTGGTTTTACAATGGGCAAAACGTAACAGCGAGAATAATTGTCAATCATATAAAACTTAAATCACTAGACAAACTGGGGTGCTTTAACTCATTTATTCTCCGGAGGCCTCAGACACTAGTGTGGAATCAGTGATACAGGTGTATAGGCTATAATGGCCATAAGAAGTATACCATTTGCAGTACGTGTCCTCTAGCAAACAGGATGTGTGGTCTAGTACGTAAGAGTCCGTGCATTGTTTTCCAATTTTAAACGAATTAAAGCTCAACTTGAATTGCATTCAACAATTAAATAACAAATATTTCTGGCTACAGCAAAATATTGTTGCTAAAATTCACAAATTTAATCAGAAACTGCTTTTCTTAATATAATTTTATTATATCTTTAATCTATTTTCTCCCATTTAAAGCTTCTTTAATTTACTATATCTGCAAAAGGTTTGTTTTATGCTCAAAATGCTGATGCCTGGAAAATTAAATTCCATAGTGCTTACTAATGATCAGTAAATAAAATAACCAAAATATAAAATAAAAAAAAATTACTAAGGTAGCTGGAAAAAATAGCATGAGTATGCTAGTATTTCTTTTTTTCGTCTATAATATTTTGATTTATATTTGTATACAAGGCAGACCATACAGTTTTATCAGACAAACTTGAACTTAAAAAAAAAAAAAAAAAAAAAAAATTATAGCAATAATAATAATAAAAAAACTCTGTTTTTTATTACTAACAAATTGCTTTGTTATTAGTGTATTAAATCATCAAAATGTGCAAAATTATGTTAATGAGAGAGAAAATTTTTAGTGTGTGTTTTTTTTTCATACAAACAAGATGTTAAAAAAGAAGAAAAAAAAATTGGAACGTTTTATTTTCGAAACCATAAAATAGGCTAAGATATTGTTAAATTAAAAAAATAAGAAAAAAAAATTATAATAAAAGAGTTTTTAGCAGGAGCATACAATTTATCATACAATAAATTATTTTTTTTAAAGTAATTAATATTCCAAAGTGTTTTAAAGGTAGGCGTTGAATTTTATTAACAGATGTTGTACATCTTGTCAAATATAGACAATTTTTTTTCAGATTTAATCCCCTACTAAAAGGCGCAATATGTAAAAATTTATATTTGGTCACAAATATGTGTATGTTGTTATTGTTGTCGAGGGAATTCTATAGAAATGTTTTCGTTTATAGAAATTTTTGAATTAACATTTGTTTTATATTAAAACGTGTTATGTTTTTTTTAAAATAAAAAACTTTTTTTTGTTCGTAATTAAAATTTTTATAAAAAAATTTTGACAAAAAAAAAACATATATTTAGGATTGGATTGATGTGTGAATTAAGTGAAGATTTAAAGTGGTGAAATATTTTATCAAATTAATTAAAATTGAACCATTTTAAACAGCTCCTTGAACAAGCTTAGGAAAGATAAGATTGTCAACGCTTTCGCCCCAAAAAAAAAAAAAAAAAAATAAAAAATAAATAAATAAAAGCTTTTAAAAACTAAATGAAATCTATATAGGGAAATCTTAAAGATTAAATGTAGTTTCTAATCACTCAAAAATCTACAAAGAGTTGTGATCAAACATTGAAAATTTACCCTGGTCATATGTTTGACACCAAATTCGTTTACATTTGAGTACGGCAAGGAAACACTTGATACTGGAGATCACAATTTTGCAAATCAATTTGGATATATGGATAATAAATTCTTAAGCCTTTAATCCTTTTTTTACTTATAAAAAGCATAAATTGAAGTTTTATAAAATTAAGGAAGATTGTATTGTCATATATTAAAGCATATCCTAAAACTAGGCGGCCAAATTTTATTCATAAAGATAAACAAAAAATTCCTAACAATTATCTTTAACTAATTTTACATTATTTTTTTATAGGCCCAACTGTTATGGAAGTATTAACTTCATTCTGGAAAAACTCAATTTTTTATACAAAATTGTAAAATATACAACGTCAAATTCCACGAGAGAACGCCCAAAATATTTTAGTATTACTTTCGCGATTTTGCTTAATTTTGAATACCCATACCCATTAAATATCTACTATTTAAATATTTATTTTTATTTTTTGATGTTAAAAATTTGCGAATTAATTCACGAATTTCATTTTCTTAAAAATCAAAAATAGCGCAAAAGTGTGTAAATTTAAATGTAAAAACATCTCCAAAAGTTTTTAACGGAATTTTAATGATTTTACTGGTGCATATATAAGATAATAATATCCACTATAAATGTAGTAATTTGTAAATAATATTATCATTCAAAAATGCATTCATAATGCCAATGCAATTATAAAATGCATTTTTGAAAAATTTCTTTCTCCCTTTAAATATTTCTCTACCTCTAATATAAAAAAAATCATAACATTTGCAAAAATGTGCAACAAAAAATTTTTTGGGATAAAAAGGTCCACTATTTTAAAAAATTTTTCTAAATATCTTTCCTAATTTTTTCATACAAAAAATGCAGATTTTTGTATTTTTTATATTCTTTAAAAGAAGCAACAGTTATGGAGATATAAAATTTCAAAATATTTTAAATTTTCAAAAAAATCTTATAAATTACAAATTTTTTAAAATTTACATATTTATTCCTTGGATATAAAAACAAATTTATAGCCAATAAAATAGTATCAATTTCATGAAAATCGATTTATAAATTTTGAATTTATTCACAATTTAGTAAAAATACTCCTTGACTAGTTATACAGAAAAATTACACAAATAAAAATTTTATTGCAAAGAAGTATTTTCACTAAATTTTGAATAAAATCACAATTAATACATTAATTTTAATGAAATATATTTTATTTTATTTGCAACAAATTTTTCTTTATTATTAAAAAATAAAATAATTTAATTTTTGATTATTTGAAATTTTTATGATTTTTTGAAAAATATATATTTTTATAAATTTTATAGAAAACTTAAATTTTTTCCGAAAATTATCTTAATATCTCTTTAATTGATGGCCGTATTGAAATTTAATATAAGAGCGATTTGAAGTTAATTTTGATTTAAATTTTTTGATATTTTTTTGAATAAAATCAGACAAGTAGTTTTTAAGATATGCTGCAATATATGAAGCAACTCTTTTAAAATTAAAATTTTGTTGTAAATTAGTATTTGCACTAATTTTTTTATAAACCCAAAATTAATGCATTAATTTTAATAAAATATATTTTATTTTATTTGCAACAAATTTTTCTTTATGACTAAAGAATAAAATAATTGAAGTTCTGATTATTTCGAATTTTTATGATTTTTTGAAAAATGAATTTTTTAAATATTTTTTTTAGAATGTGGTTTTAATATCTCCTTAACTAATAGTCGTATTGAAAACTGATGTAAGAACGACTTGAGGATAATTGTAATATGAATTTTTTGAAATTTTCTAATTCACTCAAAATCTGCAATAGTTGTGATCACATAGAAAATTTACCTGGTCATATGTATGACACCATTCGTTTACAATTTGAGAACACAAGGAAACACTGATACTGAGACACAAAATTTCCCAATCAATTTGGATATATGGTATTAATAAGTCTTAAGCCTTTAATCCCTTTTTTACTTTATAAAAAGCAATAATTCGAGTTTTATAAAATTAAGGAGATTGTGTCATATATTAAAGCATATCTCTAAAACTAGTGGCCAAATTTTATTCATAAAGATATCAAATAATTCCTAACAAAATTATCTTTAACTCTATTTTACACTACTTTTTAATAGGACCAACTGTTATGGAGATATTAAGCTTCATTTCTGGAAAAAAATTCAAATTTATACAAAATTGTAAAATATACAAACGTCAATTCCAGGAGAGAACGCCCAAAAATATTTTCTATGACTTCCGATTTTGCTAATTTTTGAATACCCATACCCATTAAATATCTACTATTTAAATATCTATATTTCTATTTTTTTGAATTTTGAAAAATTTGCGAATTTTTTCAAGAATTTCATTTTCTTTAAAGTCAAAATTAGGGGAAAAATATGTAAATTTAAAGTTAAAATGGATTTTAATGATTTTAATTTCATATATAAGA
>MINK01182699.1:4187-14420 GCA_001735545.1 Phormia regina
TTTTTTTATCATTTTTTTCTTAAAGGAGAGAGGGCCCATATTCGTGATAGGAAGTGTATATTTTAACTGTCAGACATTATACTTAAATCGATTGGCCTTAATTGACTTAAGATTTTTTCATGAAATAAATAAAAAAATAAATACGTATTCCATTCTGCTGGTGTCTAACTATAGTCCATAAACTCTGCTTTGGTACCACCAAACAGAGACAACATGGCAATTTACGATTGCAAAATTGTTTAGTTATTAAATAGCATCAGGAGAATTCGACCATTGATACGAAACATTGTCCGGGAGAAAAATCATATTTTGAAGGCCAAGAAAATTGAAAGTATATTGAAAAAGACTTCCAAACACATCTGGTAGAAAAGCACCCTTGTGGGTTCAGTAATCAGGCTATTAGGTGTGAAAATGTCCAAAATGTTCAAGACTGGAATACTGCAAAAAAAATTAGAAGACAATAAAAGGGCATGAAAATTGAAATCAAATTTCATACAAAAGTTCTCATGTTGTAAAATGTACGACGAAAAGTATATACTGAAAGATTTTTGGCAGCTTCCTGGTAAAAATTTAGATATTGGTGATACACAAAGATCTGTTGGGGATAAATTGGGTCCGAAAAGCTGTCGATATTCCTAAAGAAATCCTACTTTGGCAAGATTTAAGCAGTTGCGGCAAAAGAAGCAAGTCATTTGTTACAACAAAAATGTTTGCAAAAAAATCGTTTTCCTCTCATAAGAGAGCACAATGGGTCTACATATTTTTGATCTTATTTAACATCATTTTACTACCTAAGTTTTGCTCCTGAGTGTTACATAGTTTTTGTACCAAAAGAGGTCTATTCTCTAAAATACCTGTAGCTAAGACCAGGAAAAGATATTGGACTTTTGTAAAATGAGAATTAGAAAAGGACCAAAGAGACGCCCCATAAAGACTTTAAAAGGAAATAAGCGGACTGTTCCAAAAATGTGGCTAAATCAAATCTCAAATGAAAGGTTTTCCGGAAAAGGTCTACAAGTTCGTAAATAGTGGTTAGAAGAATAAAAATTATATTTATATATGATCTATAGTATATCTTTAATTAAACAAAAAGCAATTTAAAATTCTATGATCAACCATTTCCAAGTTTTTGAATTTTATTTATGTTGAGATTTTTATGTTCGCACTCCTTTGCTATTGTAGCAGTTGCTTAGATGAAGAAGAATCCCGCCTTAGACTTAGATTTCTCGGTAAACAACTCTACCACGATCTGGATTGTCTCATTGACATGTGACTGTGAAATTTGATCACGCTNNTGAGTGCACTCGCAATAGAGTGCGACCCTTATAACCTAATATAATCTAAATAGGCTATATGCATCTCAGAATTGTATTTTTAGGCTGACAGAAAAATCAGAATAATAAAAACTGTTCTTAAATGATGTGATTGTTGTCCGTAGATAAGGTTTTGCGGGCAGTGTTCTTGTCAGACATCTCACTTGGGTCCATTATAATATCTGACCGTATTTTTAGGCATTGTTTAACCCAAATATAAGTTTGCAGTAAAGTGACTATTCTGTCTATATCACTTCTATACCTTAAATTTTTGGAGTTCAAGTCACCATAATTGAGATTCGGAGAGTCTAGTGTAGCCCTCTTTAGCTCCGTTAATGCCAGACATTCGTTAAGTAGATAAAAACCCGACTTGTCCTCTATTTCACCTTTACACTAACACATTCAATACGCATGAGCCCCTAAAATGCAGTGCCAAGTGATTACTTACACTAACTGTCTCACATGCGTTTTAGAGAACGTGTATATTGATTTAGTACTTTGCTTACCAAAAATGGTCCAGATAGTCCTTAAAATTAAACTCGTCCAGCATGCGTTTTAAGGAAAGTGTGAATTCGATAATCAGTACTATTGCTTACGAATAATAGGTCAATAGTCCTAAAATTCGTGACTTAAACGGGTTGAAGTGGCAAGATTTCGGTGCATAAGATACGATTTCCTGAAACAAAGAATGTATGTTACGCAATAATTAGTAATTGCAAAGTGATTAACACAAAGTCTTAGTCAATTTTTTTAGTCCTTAATTCAGCCCCTGTGGGGCTGTTCTGAGATCGCCCTTTTAGTCTTTTACATTGTACATTCGGCTCTACTTGCCTAACAAATTCATGCAAATGAACCAGCCCACAGTTACAGACTTATTCGATCTACCAGGACGATACATACTGAAAAAACAATAAATAAAGTCATAATTTACGTATATTCCCGTAAAAAGGCTGTTGACTTTAAACATTCTGTAATAAGTAATAATTGTCTAATTGTATCAAACTAAATTTTTCCCTAGCAAAACAAAATTTTATATTTTTTTTATATATATTCACCACGAATTTAAAAATGGTTTTACATACGATGAAGCAAGATTTAACATAAAATTATAGAACATGATAAATAAAGTCATTAAAAACATGGTTACCCTAATTAATGATTAGTTTTGAGTGGAAATTTTTATTAAGTAACGATTCTTTTACTAATTAATAGAAATATTTAATTCACTACCAAGGAACATGATTTTTATGAGTAAAATCATTTATTTCTATCTAAATGTGTGAAACTTTTCTGCCAAATTGATATTTCTTATGTTATTCTACTTAAAAAATGTTTCTTACAACTTTGTATAAAAAAAGTATTAAATAATAATTATTGCTAATCTTTAAAAAACACATACATCGACAAAAATTATATTTAAGGTTGAACGGTTTTCATTTACATTACATGGATGTTAGTGTTAAATGTTAATAAAAAATTTACATTAACATTTAAATAAAAGTTCTTCATTTAACATCACTTGATATTAGTGTTAGATGCAAATGTTTATTGTAAAAGCATCAGTTACTTTTGAGATAAAATAAAAACAGCTGGAAAGCACTTCTACAAAAAATATAGTACATACTAGCGAATTTACTAACTTTTTATTCTAGTACTTACAGTTCAGAGTAAATTTGAAAGACCGTGCTTTATGTGGAAGTTTAGCAGTGTCTATGTATTACAAAAGCTCTAGGCCTCCTCAGCAATAGGTAATAAATAGCGGCCCTATGTAAATTTAGGGAAATGATCTTGTTCTCTTTTCAAGGATACAAATCCACCCGTTTTTCGACTTATTTGTTAAAGGGATTTATTAAAGGTCTCAGATAGATCGAAGAACGTTAGTATCATCTTGGAATTCACAACTAATTGGCTCCGTAGACTCAAACTAGGGCATTGAAGTCATAGCAGGTGCAATTTATATAGCAATTGTTTAGGAAGCGCTACGAGTATCTACTTTGTGGAAGCCATGAAAAACATCTACTGCTCTAATTTTCGGCAAGGTCTCACTAGTTCTGATATATTGATGAACAGAATATCTCACTTCCAAGATGTCAAATCACTGTAGAAGATTCTTCCTTAAAGATTTCGGTTAAAAAGAGATGAATACAAGATAATTCGTAGCGTAGTCCAAGCGGGATAGTTATGCTGATTTGGTATATGGCGATCTTTAACTTAAATCAATCTCTTAAGGAAATTAATCTCCTTTATGGTGAGGAAAAAAGACAACTGGTTGTATGGCCGCATCTATCTTTGATTTGAATAATGCATTATTAAAGGGGGTAGCTCCATAAAGATGGACGAATCGAATCCACCATACTCACCTCGCGATATTTCTGTATATGGCAAGACGTCGTACGTGGTCTTATATTACTATCAACTTTAAATTAAATTATTTTAAGTTAAATCCATTATGGAACAAATTAGCTGGAAAATTGTATTTGGCTGGATACGGACAATTATGAAAAAAAGCTGCATCGTCATCTGGCAACCATAGCAGTAGTTTAAACTTGAATCATAATATGAACACCTAAAGCCTGTATGTTACTGTCTGGGTAACCATTGTGACATTAGGCAATAGACGCTGCCTTTCAATGAATAATATGGTTGCTATAACCAAACTAAGTATAATAAAAAAGAAAAAAAATTACTCTACACCAATTGAACATAAAAATTACATTACACCTTCTTTTAGATGGATGTGCTTTTGCTAACATGCATTCTATAGTAAGACCTTCAGAATTCAAATATCTAAAGAGAACTTCACACTCACTTCTCTTAAAATGCTAGGTAGAAGCAGCATTTTTTAATTACATTTTGTTTCTAAACAAAACAAATTTTTTGCACAAAAATAAACTCATCCTACTTCGCTTTTTTTAGAAGGGGAGTAGGAATAATTTCTGTTATTAAGAACAACAAAACTATCAAACGTACAAAAACAAGATTAAAATTCCCACCAAAAAAAAAATCATTTATTAGTGAAAAGCTTCCCAGATAAAACGTTGAAAGTTCTTACAAAATAAGCGAACTTTTCAGAACTTCAAAAGTGAACAAAAGTGCATTTTTAAACGTTTTTGGAAGTCTTAATTAATGTATTCAAACAAGGGAAATAATGAACTTTAGCGGAAAAAATTGCTATTAATTTCTAACAAAATAAAATTTTATAAATTAAAAGCATTTTATTATTATTATGAGGGCCAGAAAATTTTTAAAATCGTACCATTGGACCTTTTAGACAGCCTATGTATATAAAAATTCGAATTTTATATATATCTCATTATCGATCTATGATCAATAAATTTCAGTTGTTAGAAATAAGTTTCAAAGAATATTTATTTCCAAATATACGCTATCACCTTACAACATTCATTTGTACAAATAAGCAAATCCACATGAAACTAGAGATCATATAAAGCAAAAACACGTACTCAGTTATTCTCTGGGATATACAATTTCGAAAAATACGAAAAAATTTTCAATGGTAAATGCTAGTATAGTGGTACCCTATACCATTACCTATGTGTACCAAAATTCTGGAAGGGGTCAATTATGCACCTATACTTATATTAAGTGTAAAAAAAATATTAATACAGAATATTACGTCGATACTAAGATTTCCATGTATTTAAGAACTTTTGGGTGATTCCCGAAATATGATCAATTATGAACCGATCTTCATATTACTCTGCACTGTTATTTATATTTATAAAAATGTTATTTGTGTCGAATATTAAGTTTATACTAACATTCTTAAGGGATTTATGATCGTTCAAGTGATTTTCGAAAGAGGGATTATATGGGAGCTATGGTAAATTGTAGACCGATCTTCATAAAATTTTACACAAACATTGATACTTAAATATAACTTCTTTTCAACGAATTTAATTAAAATATCGATATTTTTAAGACGTTTTTGAGTGTGGAAACTCTATTTCGGGGGGACATTTGTATGGAGGCTAGATGAAATCATAGACCGATCACAACTAATTTCAATACGCTTCGTCCTTACATGAAAGTGACACCTACCGAATTTCATTGATCTTCATAAAATTTTACACAAACATTGATACTTAAATAGACCTTCTTTTCAACGAATTTAATTAAAATGTTTCTATTTTTAAGGCGNNCCAGCTCAAGCTTTTGGGGGAGGAAAATATAATGATTTTCTTAACTATTTCTTTAAATTATATGATTTAATACAGTTTTTTTATTAAGAGTTTTCATTTTGGGTAGGGAAATTTCTTTTTTACCTCCCCGTGGATCTGAGCCTGCTTTGTGCACAAGGTTTACAGGGACTGCTAGACAGACGGACGTATATCGTTAGATCCATTTGAAAAGTTATTCTTAGTTGATTTGTATACTTTAAGGTGGGTGTTATATAATTATTTCTATGCGTTACAAACATGATTTATTATTTATAACAATTTCTTTCCTTTACTTATTTGTTTCTAAAATAAAAATTGTACAGATCTGGTTTATATGATCAATAAAATTTTGAAGAAAAATATGTAAGAATTTTGTTTATTTCAACCATTTCAAAAATGAACATGTTATGAATTTACAATTTTTGAGAACAACAATACTGTTCCTATAAATATAATTTTTAAAATTGTTTAATGAAATTTAACTAAAAAAAATTCAGCATAATAAATTCAAGAGAAATCAATAAACAACTCAGCAGGTTAAAATATTCATGCAAATTTTAATGAGGTTCCCCAAAAAGTGCTCTATATACGAATTAAATAGACATATTTTGATTAACGTAATGAATAAATAAGTAGGTACTTAAAAATATTTATTACAATTTTTAGGCATAAACTTTTTTATTATTATTACTATTTTATTCGTAAAGTTTTGTAATTTAAAAGAATTAAATCTTGTAGACATTTCATGAAGACATGATGATAATTCTAGCTTTAATGAAGTGTCTTAATGACAGCCTGAGTTTATTTATTTAATCATGTCATTGTATAATTTAAGACTCTTTTGACATTAAACACATTAAATATTTAATAAATTTAATACAATTGAAAATACCAACCGGATCTTAAAAGACTTTTTTTCTACTATTACACCCACTTTATTTTTAATAATTATTTAATAGATAAAATAATTTTTTTCTTCTTTTGTAAAATCATCTCTTAACATTCCTTAAATAACTAACTTTAAATAAATGCTGATGATGCCGGTGATAATAATGGTTATTGACAATTAAATACTATTTATTGCTTTCAAATTGTTAACAAATTATAAATGTATTTTCTTTAATAAATATTATAGTGTAAATTATGGTGAATAGAATTAGAAAAAGAATATAAATAAATACTTAAATATACCCCTACGATTATTTTACTGGCACACGATTGTCATTAAAGCAAAAACAAATTAATAAATAAATAAATACTTAATGCAAGCAAATAAATAGAAAAAGCAACAAAAGAGCTTTTAATAAATAATCTTGACAATTTAAAAGCACAACTTGTCAATGGCAATAATAAAAAAAACAAAAACAACAACAATATTAAACATTTATTTATGCAAATTTTACAATAAACAAAGAAAATAAAATTTATGAAAAAAATGTGTTAGAATTTATGGGTGATGGAAAAAATTCTATTCGAACTGGGGAATGTCGAATAAACTGCTGCTAGAAAATGCATATTATTGTTAGCATATTTTGCTTATAAGTTTATATTTTGGCATTTTAATATACAAATTAAAATTTAATTTTGTATGAAAAATATAATAACCATCATATGAACGAAAAAGTACCACAAAGTCCATTAATATATTTTCTTTACTTAGAACCATGTCTCTAAAATAAAAATTGTAAAAAATTCAAAAAGTACTATCAGAATAACAAAAAAGTACCACAAAATCCTGTTATGTATTCACATTCATTTAGGACCACATATCCTTAATTTCATGTTTCTAAGTTCATAATTCTAAAAACATCAAAAAGTACCATTAAAATAACAAAAAAGTACCGCAAAGTTCTCTCTTATGGACTATCATTCACTTAGCACCCGGTTTTCTTTATTTCATCAAATATTATAGAAAATTCAAAACGTACCATTCAAATAACAAAAAAATATCACAAAGTCCATTCTAATGGTTAATTATTAACAAAAGACCACATATTCCTAATTTCATGTTTCTATGTCCATGACTATAGAAAATTAAAAAGGACTATTAGAAGAATGAAAAAGTACCACAAAGTCCTCCCTTGTGAATTCTTCCCAACATCGGACCATGCGTTTTAAATTTCATGCTTCTAGGTTATATATTATAGAAAATGCAAAAAGTACCAATGGAAGAAGAAAAAAGAACCATAAAGTCCATCCTCTTGAATTCTTACCTACAAAGCCATTTAATCTTTAAGTACAACAAATCCATTCTTGTGAATTCTTATTTACATTTCATGCTTCTATGTTTAATGTAATTGAAAATTTATTATTAAGTTTTAATAAAATGTAATTTCCCGCCTTTAAACCTTTTTTAGTACTTTTTTCACCTATCGAAGTATCAAAAATTCTATTCCAACAAATTTCTAAATTGTAGTAATATCACAGTAAAGTGCTCATTTGAACATTGAATAAATATAAAAAAATGTTTTATGAAAAAAGTACCAAAAATAGGTACGATTTTTACTCCTTATACGTTTGAATTTCTAAAAAGTACCAAATTTTTATTTCTCGTTTTCTGATTTATGAATACGATATAAATTTTATATGTATGTTGATTGGTTTCAAAGATACATATGGTGCCAAAAAAGTACCAAAATACAGTTTTTACCCGTTTTCTTCCTAAAACAGCCGATTTTCAAAAAAGTACCAGACACCTGTCCAATTATTTTTTAAATGAATAACTATAACTATACAACTTTTTTCTTTGTATCATTATTAGTTTGCGAGTTATAAGGTTACCGATTTTGCCCTTTTTTACTCCTAATCCCGTCTTAGTGTATCTCTAGCTTCAGCCGTTTGGGCTGTGGGATGATGAATCAGTCAGTCAGTCAGTAACGTTACTCTTTTATATATGTAGATTAAATTTGTCTTCTTCTTGTGCCATTGCACTACTCATTTTCAGAGAGTATCAAAATGTGTATCTATTAACTCTAAGATCCTTAAATTTTAATAACTTATTTCATTCACTTCTATAGAAACTTTACGATTCCAAATTTATTTTATGTTCTTTTTTAAAAATTTAATAAATTTCAAATATTATTGTTTAATTTTTAGAGAAGTTTTGAATTATTAAAACTGTCAAACTTTTACTCCATACTATTATAGCAACATTTATTATAAACACATACATACATATTTCCTTTTAAAGTTTATTTTACAACTTGTTTGTTTTAGATTGTTTTTTTAAAAATAATGACATGATTTCATTCAAACATGATATAACATCAATTTGTTTGTTGTACAAGAACATAAATGTTACAAATAAATTCATTAATTTATTTACAGTATTAAACATTTCAACACACAAACACACTTAAAATGTTTCTTGCATACATATATGAAAGAGACAAAAAAAATCATTGATAGATGGTAGAAGGTAGTCAGTCAGTGGTATATTTAGAAATAAATTACATTATTATATCATGATTTATCAAAAAAACATCTAAGTAAACAGCTACATATATGTAAGTATATACATATACATATACAAAGTTTTTTTATGATCTAAACCTACACAAAAAGTAAGTAAGCAAAGTAAAGAAGTTAAATAAATTTTCTCATTGAAGTTTATATGTATTTGTATAAATATTCATCCATCCGCATGCACACATACATATGTATATATAAACAATGTTTTGTTTCCTTTGGTTTGTTATATGTATGTATGTATTATAAGAATCAAGCAGATATAAAAAAGAAACAAAATGTGAATCATTTTTGAAATTACACCACTGAGTAATTTATGTTTTTTGTTGTTGTTTTGTTTTTGCTGCTGTTGATATGTGAAATAAATGTTAATTTTAGGTTTTATTCCATTTTCTTTTTATTTTATTTTTTTTGGTAAATTTCTATGTAAATGTAAAAGTCATGTCTTTTTATTTCCTTTTTTTGCAATTTTTTTTTTATGTATAAACTTTTTCACCAACTTTTTTATTTTATTATTATGATTTTTTTTTTTTTGCTTGTGCTGGTTTTTTTAATTTTATTCCGTAAAGGGGCTTTCATTAAGTGATTTGTGAATATGATGAAAGATATAAAACTACACGTGTCAGTTTTATGAATTTTTCATCACCAATCAGTTAAAAATTTAAGTCGTAGATATATTTGTCTATAAAGATCCAGAATATTAAGGTACTTATTTTATGGAACCCCAAATGAATATTACAAACATTATTAGTTTTATTTTAGTAGATTGAATTGTTAATTATCTTCCTTTCATGTATACAGACATACCATACTTCCTCAAAGAATAAATTTTGCTGCATACTTTTTGGCGTACAAAAGTACTTTTCGAAAATCGTTTTTTACAATTAACATTTATTTATATTATTTTATAATTTTTCTTACAATACAGCTACCCTTTATTTTAAATAAATATATAAAACACAGTTTATAACGTTAACGATAAACCAAAAAGTCCTTTTCTATATAGGAAAAAATTAGCAGGAAGCGAAAAAAAATTATTAAAAAAATTTAATACTTTCAGGTATTATTAAAGTTTTAGCAATTTGTATTTTTGCTAACGAAATACACAATTTATGTTTTATTTTTAAAACAGTTACAATATCTACCTGTTTTGGTTTTCAAACAAATTTTTAAAATATTTGTATTTTTTTATTATATATACATATATGTATATATGTGTTTTGCAGCAAATCAAATACAAATATTTGTGTATGTGGCAACAGATATTTAAA
>MINK01182791.1:0-22509 GCA_001735545.1 Phormia regina
TATAGTTGTGGAGTTGAATTTTTGGACATTTAGTTGCATATTAAAATTATCTGTTAAACACAAGAAAAATTGCTAAATTAATTTTTTTTTAAATGCAATAGATATATTCAGGTAAAAATAAAAAAATAATTTGATTATAATTTTGTTTCCTATACAAATTTTTAATTCATTCAAACATCTACATTATTGATTTAATTAATTTATTAATTGGAAATACTTTTTTTGTTTGCTTTTCATTTATTACAGCTTTAAGTCATTGATATAATCATTTTGATGAGAGGCGAAAATTTGAACAAGTTTTTAATTGAATGAATTATTTCCATATATATTTATTAATTAGTGACTTTTTTCTGTGTTATAAAAAATATCGATAAAATGTTGATCTAAGGGTGTATGTACTATCAAATATACTAAAATCTGAATTCAGTATTTGAAACTCTTGAAACTTTTGAATTTTCCCCAAAGATACAATAAAATGCTGGAAAGGAATATTTTATAACTTTTCTTTTGAAGAGTTAAGGTACACATTTAGCATCAAACGTAGCTTACAAACTAGTCGCCTTTAATCGTTTTGTTATTAAAGGTATTTTGCTTAATTCTTGGCATATTCGTTTTGGTCACTTAAAAGTGTTGTATTTTTGTTAAGCGTCTGTTGTCTTGTTACTGGCTAATAACTGCTTTTTAATGAATAAATCACCGAATGATTAAAATCTCTTAATAACATTCATTTAATGATATGACTTTTAACGATATCTTAACAAACGTTTACGATCGTTTTTTGTCGACGACAACGAAAGCAGCAAACAACTCAATACAAACACACACACATACACAGAAATCCATAAAAGACTTTTCAGCAAAATTGTGCACAAAATTTAATGCCATCACCAGGATGTGTTAAGCAGTTAAACGACGTTTTATAAACTGTGATTATTTATCTTTAATTTAAACTGTGTTTATAAGCAGTTTAAATAATAATAATTATTTTTATTATTATTTTTTTCTTTTTTTATTTTTATTAATATTTTATCGTTTTGTGTGTCGAGTCTCTTGGCGGAAATAATCAAATTTTATATACAATTTATTAATATATCTACATATTTATTTATTTTGTGTGTGTGTGTGTGTTTTGTTTATTTTTTTTTTTTTTATAAATAATTTCATTTAATTGCAGGCCTAAGTATGTGATTGTATTTAAATACATAAATTTAAAAATTGCGTATTTTCTTTAAAAATAAATTTAAACAAAATCTATTATAAATAACTAATGGTACGTTTTTTTATTTATTTATTTAATTTATTTGAATTTCTTGTCTGTCGCGCGTCTCTATGTCTGGGCTCATTTTTAAACAGTTGTTTTCTTATAATTTGTCTACTCATTGCAATTTAATTTTCTTCAAATGCAATTTTAAATATAAACATTATCAGAGAGACAGACAGACAGACAAACAGACAAAAGGATGGACAGACGGACAGACAGACTTGCATATAAATACTTGCAGACAGTTAGACAGACCTCATACTTATACATATACACATTTACTCATTCAATCTCACATACTAATGAAAATTTATTTATTGTTCATAAAATATTGCATAAATATTCTAAACACGCAAACGCATAATGCAAACCTATTAGGCATAATCACAGTCAATTACATAAAAGCTTGAAAAGGGTACAAAAAAAAAAAGTAATAAAGTTTTTGATATAAAAAACAAAAAGAATGAGAATTATTTTGCTTTTGGCTTACGAAATTTTATTTATAACTTTTTTCATTTTATTGATTTATTTACTTGATTTTAGTATTACAAACTAACAATTAGTTAATTATGGTTAATATTGAATGAAGGAAGTTTTTTTTTATTGAATATAGGTGCTTTGGAATAGGATTTGACCTTAACCCATAGTTTTTCTTTACCCCTATTATAAAAGGGGCGATTGAAGTGGACAGGAACTTATATTTTTTCATTTGAGGCTAACTCCTTACACTATATAATCATTTAAAAAAATTAGTTCCTAGTCTTACCAAAAATGAGAAAAAAATTTACAAAAAGCATTAAATTTACTGTTCGAAAAATCGAACATTGGGACGATATGGTTTGACAAGTTCCGGGTTTGTACTTTTAAAAAGTTTAATTTGAAGAAAATATGAAATTAGATAAAGTTTACTTTCAAATGGATAGTTTATTTGTCCTAAAGTAAAAAAAAAATATTTAAATTTTGCGAAAGATGATGAATGAGTGAAATTCCCAAAATAACATGTAAGAAAAAAATAGACCAATAATAAATTTTTGAACTGCACGCAGATCTCATAAAGCATATTATATTATTCCTAAAACGAAGCAAACTTATCTGAACGGCAACATTAGATAAAAAGATTTTAAATTTTGGAGCAGGAATAACGAAAACTAAAAAACTAACACTAAATTTTAAAATATCGCATGATTGTAGCTCAAATATATTTAAAATTTAATTTTCTTTATTCAATATTTCGATTTTTCTCTTAAAAATTTTGCACATTATTCTCCAATAAAGTGAACTGACTGCTTCTGTGACACGATTGAGTTTCCGTTATTGAATGAAATCTATATTTTTATACAATAACTATCCTAAATACAACTTGCTTAAAGCTCGATAAAAATAATGAAATTTCAAAGTTTCGGAGTGACTAGCGATAAACCATGATTAAAACCTTAAATTTGGTTTAAAGGTTAGTGTTATAATAAGATTAGAATTTCTGGAATTACAGACATTTGTAGGAGTTATTTCCAAAAAAAAATTGAAAAAAATTTGAGAAAGTTATTTTTTTTTCAAAAATTCCTTGATTCAACGTGCGAGTTCGTTGTTTCAAGGAAAATATCCATTGAAACTTTACTTAAGAATGGTATTAATTAATTCCATATCAAAACAGTTAAAAATCAGATAACAATTTAAGTTTTAACTCTCACATATCGCAAACAGTTAATAAAGCAAAAGGAGTTTTAGGTTTCACAAAACGTTGGTGAAAGGAATTTGAAGATCCTTATATTACAAGACAGCTTTATGTATCCCAATTTTGAGGTATAATAGTTTGAATTTTTGTATGCCCAACTTTGAACATTGAACTTTTGATGTAAAAAACTTTATAAATAACTAAAATAAATGTTAAGAATATCATGTATAGTTAAGATGTTATTATAAGTTAAGGAGGTATTAATTTGTAATAAATATATTCAAACACATGTTAAATTCATTCAATGATCTACTTTATTGATTTAATTAATTTGTTAATTGGAAATATTTTTTTGTTTTTTTATTTTTTACAGTTTTTAGTAGTCGTTTTTGTGAGATATGCAAAAATTTCTCAAAGAGAGCATCGGATATAAGTAAAAGATTTCTTTAACTTTCTCATTACAAAATGAAATATTTTTTTGTAACGCGACAATATTTAAGTTTAAAATTATATTGTCAAAAAAACTGATTAATATAAACTTAGTTTTTCTAATGAATTGTGTAATTCAATATTTGTTCTGCATCCTTAAATGTTTTTTCTTTAACTTTCTCTCCTGTTATTAAGACAATAAGTGTTTTTGTAGAGCTCATTATTTGACAGCTGGCAAAAACTTGATTCTAACGGGAGGAGGATTACAAAACGGCTTATTATTTGCATTCAACATATTTTATAGAAAAAAATTGTTTGTATAATAAAAGCAAATGCACCAAATTTATTTATTTATGTAGTCATTTGGTTCCATATATGAATTTAGTATCAATTTTCAATGATAAATTAGTTTAAATATTGTAAAACTTCTTGAAAATATAAATTTTATTGTACATTTTTCAAAAAAAAAATTAAATTCTTTTAGGTTCTGCCTTTGTAGCACATGAGATTTATATAGAAAATACAAGTGTCAAAAATTATTGAGTATTGTCCACTGTTACGTATATGTAACGGCTTATAACTTTCTTACTAAGCCAAATATATGCTTCATTTGATATAACGTTCAAAATTTTAAATCTCTAAGTTGTCTAGAACGCCGTAGGCATTCATGGGTTAAATGCGAAATTTGTAAAGCTTTGAATATCTATTTATACTTTTGCTCTGCAGTGTTGGCACAAAGGACCAAATTGTGAAATTGATATCTGTAAAATATCAAATACTTATAAATGGAGCACAATTCATTTTTAATTGTTCATTGAAATATCTGATGGGAATTTTCCCATCAAATGTTAAATGTTCTACTAATTCTACTAATATTCTAATTAAATTAAAGAATTGAATTTCCAAATTTGTATTTTTTTGAAGCACGAGTTAAAAAAAATTCCTTAAATAATAATCCACAATATGAACTGGAAGATACAAAAACCAAATTCATTTTTATTTACCCACTTGACCTAAATAATTTCTACTTACTTTGTTAATACTTAACACTTGCCAATTGTTTGTGGTTTTCCGTTTAATATCCTTGAATTTTAATGAGTTTAACCACAAAATCTTTAAATTGGGTTAACAAGATCTTTTCTTAAACATTTCTTATTGTTGAAAATACTGACTAATAAATTGCCTATTTAATGATTAAAGATTTGTGTTAAAGATTGTGCTTCAAAAATTTTATATGCAAAAAACAAAACCACAAACTATTTATACGCCAACAGCATCCTTTTCATCATTATCACTGATAATGAAATATTTACTTAAGAAAAATCTTTAAAATATTCTTATGAGAAGACATCTGTTTAGTTTACTAAAGACCACTATTACACTTGAGCTCCTATCAATGCCACAGATGACGCGAATTTTGCGGTTTAAAAGTTAAAAAGGAGTAGTTTTAATGCCAAAAAATGTAGATATTTTTAATGTATTTTATGCATATGCTGCTGCTTCCTGCATGATTTGTTAAAAGTGATTACGAGCGTTATAGTTTTATTAAGGATTATTGCCAAATTTGTGATTTAATATGTTGTGCTTTCATTTTTTTTTTTATATTTCGACTTATGTTTGGTCAACCTCAACAGCTGGTGGAGATAATAGTTTTTGGATTTTAATTAAAGATTCATTGATGACCTAGATGTATTTGGCAGCATTTGAGCATCAAAGTAGAAGTAATTGAGAGATTTTATTGAACTCATCCATATGTTGAAAATGTTTATCGATTTGTATTCAGCAAAAGTTATCTACAAATTTAATTTTCTAATAAATTTGATAACTAATATTTTTGGGTCATTGTTAAATGGTGTTAAATCCTTTAAAGTCTTTTTTTAATTCCTACGTTATTCGCGAGCAAAAAAAACACAAAAAAAAGGTTCCTCAAAATATATACAATTTGTTTTTGTTTATCTCATTGTATAAATAAATGTTTTTGTCATCTTTGACTGTCAGAATCAAAAAGAATAAAAAAACTGATCAGCAAACATTTATTGTACACTGATCGGTGTTGCGATAAAAATTTATAGCCAACCTGCATCAATTAGAGCTGGATCAGTGGTCAATGTACTCGGTCAACGTATAAAGTTTCCTTTGAATTCACGTAATTCAAAAAACAATGCCGCGCATAACTCACACAGCCTAAGAGTGTAGGAAACGATGACGATCAATCGATGGATTGAAAGATCGTATATTTTAGCAATGATCACCCTCAATTGCGCCAAGTGTGTGTGTGTGTGTATGTGTGTGTAAACAAGATCAGTTCATTGTATGTACTCACAAGGTAGTGGGGCGAAAAAAAATTGCTTGTACTCGTAAGTAATGAGGTAAACACCTATTGTTAACCATCAACCATTTCTGACTGCCAAAGAGTTTAAGACTCCAATCTGAAAAACAAAAAACTATAATAATGGCAAGAACAAAAAAAAAAAAGTCTTAAACAGTCAATTTTGTTATAATATTAGGCGACCTTGATTTAAACATTGCAACATCACTTCACTTTCACACTGACTATTTCAGCTTTTTGCTCAAATCCCTGTAAATATTTTTTTGTATGATTCTTTCGTCCGTCTGTCCATCTAGCTGTCCCTTGTTTTGTGTTTGTATGCAGTACTCATGTCTTGGTCTGTGACATTTTTTGTTTAAAAGTTTTTGGGCATAAATTTGTGTTTAACTTGGCATTATTACAGCTCCAAACGGAGATGGATTAGCATCATTGTTAACAGCCCCAAAATGATGAAAATAAAACCAAAAAAAAAAGTCTGAATTTTATTTTTGAGTGGGGATAATGTGAAGGGACAACAATGATTTTTGATGACAGTTTCAGTGTTTTTAGCTAAGATTGATATTGTTCTTTTGTTATCCAGTTATCCTGGGTCTTAACATTATTTTTCGTTTTATATTTTCCATCTTGATTTAATATAATTTTATTTTCTTTTTGTTTTTTATAAACCTTTTTGTTTCATTTCTTTTGGCCTGTTTGTGTAATTTGTTTTAGTTTTGTTGCAAGTTTTTCTGGGAAATAATTGTGATTCCTGATGCCTTTAAATAACAACATTCCAGTACAAATTGTGTACATACATTTAAATTGATTTTTGGATTTACAAATTCCTTGCTGTTTTTTTTTTTTGTTCTTTTTTTTCGTTTTGCTTCATTGTTGCACGACATCTTTTTCGTGGTTTAGGGATAAGATTGTAGTTTTTTATTCTGTTAGTTTGTAGGTTTTTTTTTCGATTAGCAAATTGCTTAATACAAACACCAAAACTTTAAACCGTAAATTCGTGCAAAAAAGGCAAAAGAATCAAACATATTTTCTTTGGATTAAGTATAATCATTTAGGAATTTTTTGCCTTTTCTTTTCACTGCCGTCTTCAATTGCGTGTTGTAGTATTGTGTTTAAATGCATTAAATTTAGATGAATGGACTTTTATTTTGCCAAAATGATGAAACAATTTGAAACAATTGTTGTTGAGTTGACAATTGTTGTTGTTTCTGTTTTTTTTCTTTTTGGTTTTAAGTGAAATGATGATAAATGTGGTTTTTAAATCGTCAACAATTTCATCAAAATCAAACTTACCGCAAACTTAAATGAAAGTAAAAATTCTTCGTTCCAGACATATTTACTTATAAAGCTAAATTTACGAAATAATTTTTTGGCTGGGAATAAAATTCAAAGGTGAAGATATTATTAATCCAATCATTAATTGATATTGTGGAAAAAGTGGTTTAAAATTTAAGTTATGTACTACAATGTTTAAGTGAATTATTTCAAGCAGTTTTCAATAATGATTTTAGAAAGATCTTTCAATAAAGTTCATCGAGTTTTCTTACAAGAATATTTATTGTTCGTTATTTTTTTTTCTCTTTTGACATTCTAATATCAATATAATATTATAGTTTTAGAGATTTATATAAGGGGATAACGAGATAATATTAATTGTAGGTTCAAAATATATCTATGTAGTATTGGAATATTCACTTGAATAGTCTCAGGAATGTTATTTGGTAAACATTTAACTTAAATATAAGTTATGATTTTCCGCATCATACCTATAATGTTATAGATACCATCAGTATCATAGTAGATAATAAATAATTTAGCATTTACATTTATGGTAGGGTAATGAAGTTTTTATATAGATTGAATTTGAAATATATATCACATAGTAATTTATATAAAATCCTTATCTTAAATAAACTCGCAGAATCGTTAACGGATAATGTAGATCCTTCATACATGGGAAATAAAGGGATGCTATTTTGTCCACATAATAGATTAACTACGTGCGGCTGTAAATTTATTCTTAGATAATGGAACTTAAATATTTTTAGGGTATTTAATTTGTGATTTAAGTTAAATTTACGAGCAAGTTTTCCTACAGATTATTGGGGTAAGCAGTGAAAGTTAAGTGAAGAAATCGTCACGAAGTTTAACTTAAAATTGGAGCTTTGGTCAACACAGATAAAAAAACTAGTGTGAGTAGATCAACCAAAGAAACGAAATACCCTTTGCATCAAACTAATAGGACAATGAAAATCCAAAGTACAAAAAACCTTCATATACAATTTTTTGTACCTAGGTAATGATCAGTATTTGCTGTGATAAAAAGCGTGACATCTATTCTGAGCTATAAAAATCTCTTAAAATGATCACGGTAATCATAGTGAATTCGTTTGAAAAGAAAATTAATAGAAAAACGACCATAATATGCATAATATTATAATAAATATTTATTATACCCAAAAAAGGAGTGATATATTGGATTTTTCAATCCGTTTGCAATTTGTCAAAATAATTATTTAAGGCCCTATAAAGTATATGGATATATTCTGTGTTCTCGTTAGATTCTGAGTTAATCTAACTATGTCCTTTCGTCTGGCCATCTGTTTTGCAAGAAGGATAAAGACTCCCTCTGTTTTTTTTATTTCTGCTTAAAATCGCCTTTTCTTAATATAAACTAAAATTTTTAGTAAAAATAAAATGTATTGGAATTTACATAAATGTAGTTTTTGTTTGTAATTTAAAAAAAATTTATACAAAAAATATTTTAAACAAAGAATAAGATCACTTAACACCTTTATTTTGACAAAAACTAAAATTCCCTCCCTTTTTCCCTTCCTCTAAAATTTGCCTTAATATTTCCCTCAAAAAGGGAAAATTCCCTCCATCTGACATTATTGATCCGATACAAACAAAATATGTTAGCGAACGTCTAACGACCAATGTAAAATCGGAAACCAAAATAGAGCATGGACCGTCAACTATCTATAAAGTGAAATTTTAAAGAGTTTTTTCATTGAGAACGTGTATGCTAATGAAATGTATTGTGGAAAAGAAAATTATAACAAGAGAAATTTACAATGATAACCAAAAACCATATGTTTTTTTTTCACATCAAGTCTACTTTAAAATCTTTTAATATTATTATAACATGTATATTATTTTATATAAGCAGCCTTTTAAATCATGTTAATTCAAATATTTAACATTTAATTATTGTCACTCCTACATATTTCGAAAGTATTTGTTTGCATCCACAACTCAACAAGAAAACTAATCTTAGAAATCTTGTAGCTCCACCAAAAAGAAAGAAAAAAAAAATAATAATAAAAAACACACAACCAAATAACATTTAATTATTCACAGTCATAAATAGTGTGTATGTTTGTTGTTAAGACTCGATAATGGTTCATAAAATCCATTTTTAAACAAATATTACTACAACACTTGCCACCATCACCACCACCAACACCAACACTAGCAATAACAACCAACCAGCACCATCATTATCACTATCTGTCAAATATGAACTTCTACACATGTGTTTGTGTGTGTGTGTGTGGATGTTTGTAAAGAGTTTCCCAATATCGTAGAGATACAAATTCATAAGTAACATAACGTGACTTGTATCGTGTTAATTCGACATGTTTTTTTTTTTTGTCTTCTGTGTTTTACTTTTGCCAGAATCATTTAAAACAAAATATTTGCACTGTCCAGGCTGCGTGCAGTAACGCCTCATGATCCTAAAATTCATTGGAATAGTATTTATTTATGTTTGTCTGCAGAGAGAAAAAAAGAAAAAAAAAGAAAATTCAACCAAATACAACAAAACGCGCTTAAAGAACATCAAATTGCAACACCTTTAGGCCATATTCTTATTCTAAATAAAAGTTTGAATGTTTCACAAATTTCATTGTGATCAACTCCTGGTTCTTTCCCCAGCAGCGCACAAGTGAAATGAAATTGGACATGTAGACTATCAGCCAAATGTTCTGCATTAAGGGGGAGCAGGTGTAGAAGGGTCTTACACCATCGTAAATCTGTGTGTGAATAAGCTGCATTATTATTTGTTGACTCTGTCGGAGTTTGGTGGGGAGTCAGTCGTACGTAGGCTTCTTGAGTCAATACTGTGTGGAATGGTTGAATGTTTGCATTCATTGGAATTCATAATAATTGCGTATCTGGCAGATGCAATTTATCCGTGAATTTGTTTTTAATTTTCAACACATTCGCTAATTTGATTTTTAACTTTATTTTGTTGTTTTTTTTTTTTTTATTTATTCATACTCCTTGTATCTTGATTCTTATTTCTGCCGCTGCTGCTGCAGTTGCTGCCACTTTTGCAACATTTATTTAAGGTTTATTTTAGCCATGGCAATTTTTTGGCCTTCACTCATTCACAACCACAACCGGGCAAACACTTGTACAGCAGTATATAGCGTTGTTGTTATATACATACAAACATATAATTTCATAGCTGCTGCCCCATCTTCAGGTTTGTTGCATTGCTCACTTTTGAAATGGTCTTGTTAAATGCGTAATTTATGTTACTGCAGATGCTGATGATGGTTGTTAGTGGCTGCAGTTGTTATTGTTGGTCAACTCATTTCATTATTCCTTCATTCACGGTGATCACGATGCTGCTACCAACACAAACTCATCTCTATAGTCAACACACAAAACATCCTCGAAATAAATGACCAATTCATTTGCCTCCTTTCTATTCGTTCATTGTCTTATCCGTCGATATGTTGTTTGCGCAGGCGCAACTTAACAAATCGATTTTCAACGCAATGCATCTTACACTGCAACTAACTCTATACTACCAACAAATTTTATACGTTTCTTTTAGTTTAACTAAATAGAGTATGAAGAATATTAGTTGTTGTTGTAGTTGCATTTGTATGTATGTGTGTGTGTGTGTTTTTTTTTCTTTAAAAGGGAGTTTGTTTTATGGCTGCTTTGAAATTTTCAAATTCACAGTAAGCGTGAACATATTAGAGATTATTAGTGAATGGAAACTTTTGGACAGACAGAAAAGTTGTTCATGTTTGTATGGACAAGCAAACAGAATTGTGTTTTACACACATCTTTATCTTGCCAACTAATAAAATTATCATTTTTGCTGACTGTTGTTGTTGTTGCTTTTTCTTTAGCTTTAGTGTTTTGCTTCATTGGGATCCTTAATAATTGTGAAGAGCAGGAGCAATAGATTTTTATGGGGATAACAAGCCATAATTTAAATGAAAATTTCTCACATAACCATTTAGAAATTGTCATTATGTATAACAAATCTTGTTTAATACGACCAGTATGTTAATGTCCTTGAGATATATGATCATTAATATAAAACGATCGGATGCAAGTTGAATGTATTGAAGCTACTTAGTTTAACTAATGATTTGCAAAAGTTGTAATGGCTTGTTAGAGCTAAATTTATAGTTATCGTTTAAGAAATTTTAAATGATTTCAGTTGGGGGATTACAAAACTCGAAATGTTATTTGTTTTGTAAATGAAATTAAGTTCATATGTTCATTATGAAAAATTTGTGATCATAACAAATAAAAGAAATAAGTTTTGAAAATAATATTGGAATCATCATTCCAACGTATATTCCAATTGGGTTAATATAGCCTCATAAAACTCTGGTATTTGAAAAAAAAGAAAACAAATTATTAAAGATAATTAAGAACTTTCAGATCAAAGTTTCAGAACTAGAACTGGTCACTAACCCCAGAATTTGGAGATTTATTTAGTTTAATTTTCTTTTACCAGCAAAGGTATTATAAGACCAAGGATACTCCTATAGTCTGGTGATATTCGAATTAAAACTTTTCAATTTTAAACGACAGAACCATCAATGGTTAAATGCCTCATTAGAGATATTTTTTCTCAAACTAGTAAGTACACAGAAAAAATATATATTCAAAGAGATTTTTTTTATATAAAAATGGCGATTTTGAAAAGAGAATGGCAATGCAATCAATATTTCTCCTTGTATATCATTTCACTTAAAAGTGTATACAGAAGTAAAAACAATAAATGGTGAAAATTATGCCAATTTATTGGATTGATTTAATGAGGATTTCAAAAGAAAACGACCCCAAGAAAAAAAATTCCTTTTCATCAACATAATGCACGGATGCACACGTGTGCAGTCTCAATGGTCTACCACTGGAAGAGATTCAGCTTCAACGATGAAATTATTGACCAAACAAATGTCTATTTTAAGGACCTCGAAAAATCCTATTTTTAGGAAGAGATACAAAACTGGAGAAACGTTGGACTAAGTGTATTGAGTTAAAGGGAGATTATGTTGAAAAATTTTTGTTTTGCAAAAAACAAAAAGTCACAGACTTACTCATGCGCCCTCGTAAATAATTTTTTTTGAAACAAATAGGTTTTCATTAGAAGATATAACTATGATGTAACCAATTCACCTCATCAAATTCATTTAAAAATATAAAGAATTTCACTTTAATTTAATTTTCCGATAACACTTTAGTGAATATAGAATGACACCTTAGTTTATTTGTCTTTCAAAGTTAACATTGAAATCGATTAACTACTACTAACCACCAGGATCATGTTTATCTTAACATATATATATATTTATATATATTTGTAAATTGTTGGAGCCAATAATAATAATAGTATATGACCATATTACTATATTGTTTATTTGGGTGGGTCATAAATATACTCAAACACAACTAAATCCAGCATTCAGTAACAGCAGTTAAATAAAGCATTCAATAACAAATCGCCAAATGAATTATGCCTCTAGTTTTATATTTTCAGAATACAACAAACAATCACACAGTAACACAGTCACACAAATACACAAACACATTTAATATATGTACGAGTATAAATTATTAACAACTTTTGTACAAAGAATGAAAGAAGGATAAATCGAATTGTATTTAGTATGTGGAGAGTATTTATATTGATTTTTAACTTTTATATCTTTTTTATTATTTTGGAAATTTGTTGTATTTGTATTTTGAGACTTTTTTTTATTTTTATTATTTTTACTATCTACATGACCATTTTGTAAGGTGATTTGGTTGGCAGTTGTTGTAGTAGTAGTTGTTAGTGGTTGGTGTTGGTTAGTCGTTTTTTAAGCAGCTAAATTTGAAATGTAATAATGAATGGCAATGGCAATGCATTGGCACTGGCACTGGTACTGCATTGTGGCAGTCATGGCTAGTGGTTCTCTACATAAATTCTGAAACGATTTAATTTGTTTTTCTTAATTTTTTCTCAACTACAATTTGGCATCTAAAGCTTTATTCATTGTATGAGTCTTAAAGTTATTTTGTATATATTTTTCCCAAAAAAAAAAAAAAAAAAAAAAAAAAAATAAAAGTATCAAGAAGTATCGCCAATAAACGCCTCTTGTACATACTAAAAGACAAAACGAATTTGGCAAACTGAATGAAAAAAAAAGGTAAAGAACTTCCTTTTCTTGTTATGATATACTATAAACATTCATAAAAACTCAACATTGTTTTTGTGGTTGTTGTTATTGTTATTGTTATTGGTGAATGTATTTTTGTTTAGCGCAGTAAGTTAGTAAGCAAGTAAGGTGAACGGAATTTTATGAGCACATCGTTTAACAAATGAATTTACAGCCACGCAACGCCCAAATGTCTGGCGTTTGCAATCAAATAAGTTCAAGAAAATTGCCAGTCAACACAATATTGGCCACAAAACAAAAAATATATAGACAGAAGGACGGACAACAGGCAAACAAATAAGTTAAGTTTTTAAAAGGGTGTTTACAAGAAAAGTGAAGCATAATAGAGTTATTGTTATCAAAATTGCTTAAAATGTTTCTACGAAAACACTTTTGGAGTTTGGAAGCTATAAATAGATTTATTTAAAAATGGTAATGGTCCTTCTAGCCGGTTGTTTATTGTTACCCAGAGAATGAAGTAAAAAATATATACCCTAAAATCCATTGAATTTAGCTAGTAAAATGACTTTTGGGTGTAAACATGAAGGGTGAAATTATTAGCCTAGATAATTGTCAAAATCTTTAAAAAATTTAATCTAATTGAGTCTCTAAAAATGGATAAGATGAAGTATGTAGCACCATAATTCTGCTACTTTGGTAGGAACAGGGAAAAACTATTTTACTGATTCATTGTAACCAGATAAGTTACAAAAGATATATTTCGTCTTAATTATGTGTTCGTAGTTTTCGTTGAGGTGAAAATTTAATTCCTCTTAGGACACGTTAAAATAACTAGTTAGGTATTCAATAAAGTGACTGGTGGTGTTATTAGGTACCTAGTTTAGGATAGTCACTACAAATCGCTTGACAACAATTGTAACTTATTGTAGGTCCTTCGACAATTGTAACTTGTTATAGGTCCTTCGATACGATAACACTTAACACTAAAAACTAATAAGCAAAGATTTCGAGGTGGATACCGATCACACTATGTTTATAATGTGACCAATAAATTAACTAGTTTAGGGCAGCCACCAAAGCCAAATAACATTTATAACTTGGTTATAGTCCTTCGGGATGGATATCGATGAAGCTCAACCATATGAACAGCCATCAAAAATTACTGGGAAGAATTGTAACTTATAAATGGTTCTTTGAGCTGGATATCCATATATCTGAACCTTAGAGAGATCTATTTACATATTAAATGCAACACAGTCATAACGGTCTAAAGTACATTTCATATCTATAAGACTTTTGGTGCAATTCATTTGGTACCCATTAAGATTGTTTTTAATAAACGTTTTTTGGGTTTAAAACAAAATTAGCATTCAAAACAATTTAAATCAAAATTACGATCAAATTTCTATTGTATACACCCTTTAAAGTAAGGCTTTTTGGGAACCAAATAGCCCACAAAAAAAAACAAAACAAATCTACAACAACAGCAACTAATAATAAGCCCAAAGCGTATACAACTCCACTCTTATCCATAATTCCATTCATATACATCACATTTTAAGAACGACCCATTTCTTATAAGTTTCTTTACTTTATGTGGTTAAAATGTTATTGTCGTTGTTGTTGCTGTTGTTATTATTTAGCTCTTTAGGTTATTGTTTGTGTTGTTGTTTTTGTTACTGTTGCTATTCAATATTGTTTTTGTTATTTGTGCAAATGTTTACACAGCTTGTGGTCAACGCCATAATGACCACAATTTGTGCAAGCAATTAATTTTAAGTTTTTAGGAGCTATTTAATCATAAAAATTCTGAAAATAATAAAATATAGTAATAAAAAAAAAATACAAATACAAACACATACATACATATTGACTCACCAAAATTTCAAATATTAAATACACAAACACACACACTAACATATAGAAATAAATAATTTCCTTAGTTGGTTATAATAGTGATTTAAAAATTGCTCCTCTCAGCTAATGATCAATTAGGGCTTATTAATTTTTCGTTATAGACCATGATGTTATAATTAAGTGGAACAATCAGGCAATAAAAAGATAAACTTATATATTTGGTATTTTATTTCTCTCTCTCCCTCTCTTTATACATTTAATATTTTTTATTGATGTGTTGTATTTTTTTTCGAATGCCCCTTTAAGGCATTTGTTGGCCATTTTTCATGTCTTTTTAAAAACTATTGAAATTTCATCGTCAATATTAAATTGTTGTGCTTATGCGTTTTGCAAAAAAATAAAGAAACTTTAATTTTACTCAGAATATTTTAGTAACTAATTTTTTTTTTGATTTGTTGGATTACAACATTTTTATATGTACGAATTTATTTATAAAATTCGTATATTACCAATAAAAGTAACTTGCCATTTGGGAGTATGCGTATAAGCTTTTTTTTTTGTAAATTTTAATCGTGTGCACATAATTGGCTTCTCAGGTAGTTCACAAATAACTGCAAATCGTTGCAAATGATGTGGATGGATATGGTATTTATACACCAAATATACAAGACGAACAGTCGGTCGGACAGACAGACAAACAAACAGACATACATAAACATAAATTTATGTTGATGCATGTATGCCTGGAATTGATAAGTGGTGTTTTAAAAGTAAACAACAACTACAGCAACATTGTTTTTTTTAAATTTTTTTTAATATGATATAAGACGTTGATATTTTAAAGTGTAATTTAGAGTTTTCGTTAGTAAGTGATTAAATGCATTTTTCGGATCATTAGGGGAGAATGTGTTTTACCACTAAATTTATCAAATATCAAATGATTATTAAGCATTTGTGATCAGTTATATATTTATATAAAATTTAATTATCGTATTGTAAGTATTAAAATAATTAAATTTATCGAATCAAAATTGGATTTTTTTTATTTTAAATATTTTTTATACAAAATTATAAAGAGCGAGTCCCTTAGGTACAGTTGAGCATTAAATTTACGTTTTTTAAAGTAAATAATTTAAAATTAATAAGTAAATTTTTAAAATTAAATAAATAGTCAAATAAAATTGAAATAAAAATCAAACTTAAGTAAGTTTTTATTATTCTTTTAAAATTTTAATTCATTTTTAATTGATTTAATTAATTTTTTAATTGGTAATTTTTTTCTGTTTTAATTTTTTACAGTTTTTAGCAATTAAAATGATCATATTGGTGAGAGGTTCAAATTTAAATAAGTTTTTAATTGAATGAGTCATTTTTAACACATTTGATGATTGGTTTTAGTTTTTGCTTTTTTCTGTTTGTTTGGGAGAAAACAAAACATTTCGAACACCAAATGAACATCACCATCTTCGATTTCGATGAAATTCGGTATAAAAACTCATTATGTCAATAAAAAATTTGAAGTTCTTCAAAATTTTCCAACTCGTTATAATCAATATATCTTTAGACCTATTTGTTCGATTTAAACAATCTTTGGCTCAAATTAATGTAAATTGAATCTAGTTTCTTTTTCCGAAAATGCCATTTTTTTTTAAATGCATAATTAAATCAATATTCGTCTTTGTATCAAGGATATTAAAAAATATCATATCTACCATTTTTATAAATCTTTACTAAAGTGCTGTCATCAACACTTAAAATTAACTAAAATAAAATGATTATTTTTTTAACAATTTAAAAATTATAAAAAAGTGAACTATGAACCAGTGAAGCAGTGTTCACATATTCTTTTAATATATTCGGTATATTTCAATTCAATTTTCACAAGAACTCAAAATCTCTCCACTGGTTTAAGCTATGGACAATTTGGAATTTATCCCTCTTGGTACAAAAACTATGATATTGTTTTGGTACCATTCCAGAGCTTTCTTACCGCAGTGACATGATACCAAATCCTTCATATATATTTTGGTATTTATAGATCCGAATATATCAAAGGAAATTCCTGTTTTGGCGTAACTGTAAAATACTTGTTATACCAGGAATTTTGTAAGAGATTTTTTCTGCTTTTGAGTAGTAAACTTATCTTTAACATTGTCTCGAACATTAACAATATAAAAGTTTTAACACAGAAGCTGCGGAAATTCTGCCAGCACATACTTTTTTTTTTTGTCAATTATACCATATGAGTATTTTTGTATAAAAATTGGTTTTAATTTCCATGTCCTATTCTTGGCTTCTAAATATTTTGCAGAATTCCTGTTTGAAACTTTTTGGAATTTATATATTATCAACTCTGAATTAACATTAATTTTTCCCCCTAATAGTCAAAGCACTGATCTAACTGGGCTACTTTTCTACCAGATGTGTTTGGAGTTCCTTGTAATATGTCTTCAATTTTCTGGTCTTTTCAATATCATGTGAACTGATTTTTCTTTCCGAACCAGGTTTCCTATCCTTCCAGATATTGTTTAATAACATTACAAATAGTTTGAAGCCTGAAATTTAATTATGGGGCCATTTATTTGTGGGACCTGTTTGGATTTTTTTTAAGTTTTTTAATAGTTTGTAGCACGTACATCGTTTTCGTTACTAATTTTAATGAAAACCACGACGACAATAACTGATGTATATTTTCATGATAACTAGATAAAAAATTAATTTCTATTCCGAAAAAAGTTATGAGGTAAAACGTCCGTTAAGAATTTTTCGATCGTGCTCCTTTTTTTATAAAAAGAAGTTTTATTTAGCAGAAAATCTCATTATAATTAATGGAAACTGTATGTTTATTTTTAGATAAAAATAAAATAAATTAAATCAATTTTTGATATTCTTTTATAAAGCTAGATAGACCATTATGAATTGAATGAAACAGATTACAGCCATTATATCCCAAATTCATTGTTTTTAATTGATCGCACTAAATGACGACAAGTTTTATCGTGTATTTTGGCCGTTTTTAGCTTTACTATGATCGTTCCTATCCATCTGTTTCTACTAAATGGAAAAAAATTACTTAATACCTTGGATAGTAGATTTGTAGTCGATATTCCTATTAAGGAGTAGCCCTGCTAACAATTTTTGAATTATTATATAATTTTGTAAAACAGTTTAATTTTCCAGTCGCTGCATAACTCAATCTGTTTTGGATCTACTCCCTACGAATGGTCTGCAAAGAAAATATATATAAAAATAAAATTCTTTTAAGCTCTTAATTTCGATTAGCTGCAGAAGTAAAATACTATATTTAATCGATTAAAAGAATATTGGGGAAAGAACACAATAAAAGAGAAGTAACACAGTTTGTAATAACTACTCCAAAAACGGTTTATATTCATTTATTCCAATTTCCCATTGAAGCTACTGGCTACATTGGTATATTTCAGAATATTCTTATCGCACTGGAAACCCTATAATTTCAGTTTAAAATACATACTTAGATTCACTTAATAGCTGATACAACTATGTATGATGTACTCTAACCAAACATACAATTTATGCATAGTAAAGTGTATTTATCTTTCTAGACTTTTCAACTTAAAACGATTGCTATGAAATAACCAACGGTTTCACGTTTAAATGAAATTTCTTTTCAAAAACACACTAACAATGCTACACTTTATAAACGATCATGACGATGATGATGGCTTATAATGAGTGTCTGTATATATTTGAGTATGAATGTAGATAAATTTGCCAATAACGACATCAAATTCGATTAACATCAACATCAGTATCACAATCAGCAAATAACACTGATCGTCATCATCAGAGCAATCAAACTCAAACAACAACAGATTTAACAGCAGCAGCATCCAAACAATAGCATCAACAACTACGACTACAACCACATTCAACTAACCCACCACCACCTCCCTGCCATAACATCAATATCAATAATAATCATGATGCTAGTAAACTTAGAGAAGAGACAAGGGAGTTGGAAAGTCAGATCTCCATCATCACTGTCGTTTATGCGTGCATTTAGCATGTTGTAAAAGTATGATAGCCTCCATTATAATCAATTGTGCCTGCTCGTAAAATTAAATGATCTCACAGGAAAATTAAGCGCAATTACGCAAAATAGCCCAAAGGCAAATCAAGCAAATCAACCAACTCACCTTCTCTCTCCACACACTTCTCTCTTTCTCTTCAAAACAGAGCTAGAGACTGGGGTTGACTGAATTTAAATTTTGTTAAACTAAAAAATACTGAATTAAAGTGATTCAGTTTGTTTTAGAGGAATCTCATATGTTTGTGGTTTTACATATCAACAACCAACCATAAAAAAAGAGTTGAATGCGCTGGCGCTGTTAAATCGACCAACTTAAGTTAAAGTTTATTTTCTTTGCTGGTTTATGCTTCATTGCGTATAAACGGATTCAGCGAATTGACTTAATTGCAGCATTTAACTTGTCTTATTGATCATAATAACTCCATAATAATGGAACATGTGAAAACATAAACGGAACAAAAAAATGAAAAAAAACAAAAACAAGAGAAACTGCCACTATTCACTCCTCTATACACAAATCACTTATAGGGCCAGCTATACAGTAAACAGATCTGATCTGTTCTCTATCAGTCAAGTAAAAAAAAACAACAACCAACCTGTCCGAGAAAGTCTTAGGACGATTCGATTGCAGGGAAAGAAGGTAAAAAAAGAAAAGCCTAAGGTAAATTTACTCGTCATCGCTGTATCGCTCACTGATGTTGTGTGTATGGAGTGTCATGTAGTAATGATAGCATTTATTTGTTGTGAAAATTGTAATACACCATAAATGACTTAAAAGATACAATGGAATTATTAAACCATTAAGTTGTAAATATATTTTCTGCTCCTTTAAAAAAAATTTAAAACTAAATGTTGCAGGAAAGGGAAATTGCAAAAAAAAAAAAAAAAAAAAAAAAAAAAAAACAGAAAAAAATATCATATTTAAAATAAATAACATTTATTACCGTTAAAATTTTATGAGCGCTCTTTTTGCACTAAACCTTCAGATTTAAGAAATATAAAAGATTTTAGTGAGTGATCACAAATTTTNNCTTTTTGATGAATTTAGTGAGTGATCACAAATGAACGTCCTTTTGGCTCTAAACCTTCTGGTTTACGAAATAATTAAGATTTTAAGATTTTAAAATTTTTTCCTTTAAAATTCGACTTTTTGATGAATTTAGTGAGTGATCACAAATGAACGTCCTTTTGGCTCTAAACCTTAAGATTTTAGATAGATAACTGATTTTTTTAAACATTATTCGATTAATGATTTTAAATTGTTTTATTTATTTTCCAATTGTTTTTTATGAATTAAATTTATTTTGTGAATAATACTAAGCCATAAAATGTTCGTATCTTTTATTGATATTTCCTTTTGTATTGTTCTTTTTTTACTTTAAAGTCATTTAAGAAATGTGTCATTCTAAATACGAATATTAAAACAAAGGAGAATTAATTTGAATCATTTAACAGATTTGTAGACATTTCCATTAAATAATAAAATTCTTTTGTTTTATTTATTTAACTCGTTTATATTATTTAAATTTATTTTCAACTCTAACACTATTTTACGTTCATCGTTCGTTATTTTATTCAATTTTTTTTTTTTCTAATAAAGAGGTGTCAACAATTTAACTTATTTGGAGGAAAACAATACTTTTTTTTCGTTTACAAAAGACTTAGGATGAAGGTGATGGTGGGTTAAGAGACGAAGTAGAAAGAATTGTTTAAACATTTGTCAAAACTGATGGTAGTGTAAATCACTTTAAATGGTTTTAATGAGGTGTCTATTATGATCTCTTATTAAAACAAGCAAAGACACACAAGATAATAAAATTAAGAAGCAACCAAATTAAAAGATATAGATTCATTGAATTTCGAAATGTTTAGTTTGAATATCAGATGTCTTCTATATATATATTTTTTTTTCTATAATAAGATTTATTATGGCTGCTTAATTAGCATATTGTGTTTTGTTTGTTTGGAGATTAACAACTTTTGGTTGTTTCCATTTAATATTTAACGTGTTTTATAAAAAACATTTATAGTGAAAGTAAATAAATGACACTTTAGTAGTTTATGAAGACAAAAAATGTAATATTTTATGGAAATTAATATGTATTTATTTAATTCATATTGAATATATTGATAAAAATTGAAAACAATGATTATAATAAGATTAACAGTAATGAATATTAAGAACAATATTGCTAAAAATACATTTGAAATGTTTGAAAGGTTTTAATTTGGTTACTAACTGCCTAACTAACGGTAGCATCTGCTTATCGAGTAATTAAGTCTGATTATGATAATTTAATTTTAGCTATTGTTTCAAAAAACTATAGAATTTTTGAATGCTATTTGTATTTTGTATGGAACTGTTGAAATAATTTGTAAATTTTAACTTTGACATATAATTTGTCTTATTGTGAAACTTGAATTTCGTTTCGATGTAAAGATGTTGTAATAATGGCCTTGAGAGTAAGAAGATCATAATAGAAATTTCATCAGAAAAGTATTAATAACATTTGCCAAATATTTGATAAAAATTGTTTGATCACAAGTTTTGGTTTTTTTTTAGTGAATATGACTTTTTTGTCAAATATTTGACTAGTATGATCTGCCTAAAACACTTATCAAACTTGAGTGAGATGTTTCAGTTTATCTTTAATAAAACTGTGCTATAAAATTACAAATTGTAGGAATATTAAAATAAAAAAAGTAATTTAACGGGTCCACGCATTAATTTTCATGATTTTGCAGTATATTGCGACATTTGTACTTCGTGCTGTCCGTTTTTACAACAATGTCGAGTGAAAGTATGACAGTGATTTCCTCTTTGAGTTCATAATGTATTTGTGCAAATATTATAAGGCAGAGAAAAAATCTTCCTACCCCCCACCTTAAACTATACCGTTTCAATCAGAAATCGATTTAACCATGTCCGTCCGTCCGTCTGGTCGGCTGGATGTTCATTTAATGCTTGTGCGCAAGGTATAGGTCGCAATTTTATGGATTATTTTTTTTTAATTTTTTTCACCTATTGAATTTGTTTATGATCAGCCCAATATTTCACCTGGTCCAATAGAAATGTCCTCCCGGAATATAGCTTTAACACTCACAAATAGAAATATTTTAAGAAAAGTATGACAAATTTCGTGAAGATCGGTCTATAATTGGACATAATTCCTATATAAGACTCAATTTCGTGAATCACCTAAAACTGCATAAGTACGTGTGAATCTTAGTTCTTTTTATTAAATTTGGGTAAAAGTAAAGCAAATGTATGCAGTTAAAAAACCTGAATCATTCACTACTAAGATTCACATGTATTTTTGCACTTTTTGGGGATTCCCGAAATTGGGTCTTATATGGGAGCTATAGTCAATTATGGACGGATCTTCACGAAATTTGGCACATGGATTTATGCTTACATAGAACTTATTTGTGTTAAATTTCGTATTTTTGAGTGTTAAAACTCTATTCCGG
>MINK01182795.1:299-10454 GCA_001735545.1 Phormia regina
CACATTGATAACAAATTAAAATTTAACCATCACATAGACTACGTTGTATCTAAGGTGACTTGGACTTTAAGAAATCTTTATAATATAAGTTATTATTTTCCAATTGAAATTAGAAGACGGGTAGGTTTAGCATTGTGTATGCCGTTATTTTTGTATGGCTTGGAGATTTTTGGTTGCACATCGCGTGGAAATTTATTGAGGCTTAAGCTATGTCTTAATAGAGTGGTAAGGTACATTTTTAGATTGAGAATGAGAGAACATGTATCTGCACATAGAATGGAATTACTTGGATATGATTTTGAAGACTTTATAAGTGCACGTCAGATAATGCTATTTTATAAAACGGTTAAGTATAATTGCCCACAATACCTAATGGATAAATTTATATTTGGACATTCAAGTAGATCATCACAATTAATATGCCCCATTCACAGTACGGTAACTATGAGTTCATCTTTTGTAGTGAAAGTTGCTCGACTATGGAATAGCCTTATTCCAATTAGTGAAAGAACTTTCGCTAAATCTGTTACACAATTTGAACAAATATTTAAGGAACATATAAATTCTTAGCTATGTATTTTTATTTTTGTTGTTGATTATATTGTACCCGAGCTTGTAAAAGTTGCATTTGCACAGAGAATTTTTATGGGGGGAAATCTCTTAATATCTGAAATATGAATTGTGGTAAAACAGTATTTATTTCGATATTATGTAGATACTTAGTATTTTAATATATATATATTAATACAGTTTGAAATTATATATGTATATACTTTTGTCATGTATTATAAAATTATAAAATTAACTGCAGTTAATTGGCCCATTGGGCTTACAACTTGCAAAAATATTAAAAATAAAGTAAATAATATTTAATTTGTTTTAATTCAATTTAAAGATCTTATTCCAAATACTTTTGTTCATAAAATCTATTTATTACTCTAATAAATAATAACTTTTAAGTGTTTGCTTATCATTTAATTCCATATGTTTTAACCTCAGGAAAAAAGAAAAAAATTATTTCTATTAAACCATAACAATGTTGACATACCATTTGTAACCAAATTGCACAATACCCAAAATAAATTTTTCAAACCTTTTTCTAATATTTTCACCTTATTAATTAAAAAAAGATATACCTTTATTTTGTAAAGTGCTCAGTCTGTATTTGCCACCTTATTAACTTATATTCTTCGTATTTATTTAGAAAAGAAAAAATAAGAACATATCTCTTCACTAAGAAATTTCTTTCCCTTTTTACCTTTTTTTATTAAGAAATATTATTGCCTCATAATATTTCGTTTTTTTATTTATTTAAATCGTTACCCTGGAGACTTTTATATGTCATTTACAGTTGAAATCTTACAGATTTCTTTTTCTACTTTTTTGCAAAAGTAATTTTAATGGTGTGTTTGTAAAGTTTTTTTTTTTCAAAAAATGTTTGTGTTATTGAACTTACCTTTTCGTTTACCAGGATTTTCATTTCTTCAATTTTCACTGGAGTAACTTTCGATTGATAGATAAAGTTCAGAGGATTTACACGTTTTTACCTATTTTTGAAGAAACAACAAGAAAATATGAAAAATACATAAAAGGAAACAAAACAGAATTGAAAAGTATTATGTTCATAGTAATAAAATATAAACTTACATTTGTTTACAACGTTGTTGGCAAATATGAGTGTTGGTTAATTTAAAAATATTAAAATAATATTTGCGCCAGCTTTTGAAATGAAAAGGATGAATTAAAAAAAAAAAAAGTCGCATAGTAGTCTAAGCACTCATACCAAGCACTGATATCAATAAATTCCTTATCTCAAAATCACTTACCTTATAATCGGACTATCATTAGCCATCCACATAATTAACAGTACTTGAAGGTATTCCTGTACAAAAAATTAAAGACAATAATAGAAAAAAATTAAAAAAAGAAACAATATTAAAATTTTTATTAAATCATATCCTTTATAAATAAGCAGATCCTATCTTATTAAGTTTCCCATATATTTATTACACGTAAACACATTACTATAAATTTTATCGTGCCATACAGTATCACCCAGTGAAATTTTAGGCACACAAACCGAGTATGCTCCAAATTCACGCCATCGTCAAAGTATTTATATGCCAATTTCATTGACTGCGATATTCGCCAATTTCCGTAACATTTTGACACAAATTTACCGCCTGAAAATAACACGAAAATATAAACACAATTTAAATTGTTTTAGTTTTCAGCTTCACATCAGATTGTGATTACAGTCTTCTTAAGCCACAACTTAATCTTCGATTCCAGTCTATTGTTCATATAATAGTTCTTTTTAAAGTCCAATCGTGTTTCAGTTCTTGTTAAATCATCCAATTCAAAACCAGTTCACATCATTTCCAATTTGGTTTAGTCCCCTTAAATCAGTTCGGTTAAGTTAAGCAATTATAAGAAAGATTTTCAGTTGCCGTTCTGTCACTTTTAGTATAGTTGTCTGAAAACACTATTCTAAATTTAACATAATTTTCAACAATTTCACTTCAGTTTCTGCATAAATTATAGTTCAGTTTTAACCAGTCCTTGTTAAAAGTATATACGTTCTGAACTAGTTCTACTTCATTTCAAATTCAAGTTCATCCATGCTAATGGTCGTGTAGTTCACTTTCGAAAAGAGATTGTGATTAATTTTTCTCACCTCTAGACCCAACTTAACATCAAGATTCGATTCAATTTCAGTTCTTTATTAAATTCCTATACCAATTTCAAAACTAGTTCCAGATCATTCTTCCCACTGTTAATTCATTTTCGAGTTAAGTTCTGCATAAGTTATAGTAACACCTTCAGTGTCAATTCTACTTCAGTTTTTTAGTACAGTTCTAGTTCAGTTATAGTTCATTCTAAGTTCAGTCTATCTCTCAGTTCAAGTTCAGGTTCAAGTTTCGTCTCTATTTATTTTAGTTCGTCCAGTACAGTATCAAAAGTTACAGTTCAGCTGCATTCTAGTTCAATTCTTCTCAGTTCTAGGTTTAGTTTTTATATTTTGTTCAGCTCTGGTTTGTTCTGATTTTAGCTCGTGGTTCAGTTTCAATTAGTTCTAGTTCAATTCTAGTGTAGTTCTATTTTCAGTTCTACTCAGTTCTACTTCACTTTTAGTACAGTTCCGTTGCAATTCTGGTAGTTGCTAGTTTCAGCTTTTATTTAGTATTTTGTATAGATCTGGTTTCATTTCTTCAATTTAGCTCTACCTAGTTCTAGTTCAGCTTCGCAGTGTCTACTAAAAATTTTATATATTTTTTGTTCAGCTCGGTTCAGTTCTGATTTAGCTCTAATTCAGTTCTAAGGTTTAGCTCTAGTTCTTCAATTCTTTAGTTTAGTTCTAGTTCAGTCTCTACTGCAGTTCTAGTTCAGTTCTTGCTTCAATTCTTAGTTCAGTTCTAGTTCACTTCTAGTTGAGTTCCAGTGCAGTTCTAGCTTATTTTCTAGTTCAGCATTTGTATTTATTTTTTGTATAGCGTCTGGTCAGTTCTAATTTAGCACAGTTCTAGTTCAGTGTCCAGAGCCAATTATGGTTAATTTCTACCCAGTTCTTAGTTTAGTTTGTTGTTTATTTTGTTCAGCTCTGGTTCAGTATCTAATTTTAGCTCTAGTTCAGTTGTGGCTTTAGTTCGTGAGTTTCAAATTCCTAATTTAGTTCTAGTTCAGTTTTCTGTTCAGTTCTGGTTCAGTTCTGGTTCAAGTTCATTGGTTTCAGTTCTAGTTCAGTTCTACTATCGTTTCAGCTCTTGATTTAATATAATTACAGTTTAATCTCCTTACCGGGCAGTACAAATTTCTCCTCTTTCTACCTTTGATCAATAATAATAGCTTAATAGCGAAAAGCCTCCGATTGACTTCGAGTATCACACCTTTGCCTTACAACAGCGCCAATAAGTTGATTTTGCACAGTATTCATCGGCGGAAACTGAAATTAATGTTTAAATTAAAATTATTTTAATGATATGCTTTTTTAAATATAACTGATTCCTGGATAATAAATTTTTATATATTTTAAGATTAATTTAAATAGATATTAAAGAATAAAATTTCTTTCACTTTACAGATGCACTATTAATCGTTATCCGTTTGCTCACAGATAAGTGGCACACCATTAGATGCTCTACATAGATAGGCTCCCATATGTTGACGTTTTTACACTCGGTAAAGATCAGAATTGTACCTTCAACATAGCAAAACACTATTAATGACGAATAAGGAGATTAAACAGAAAAAAAAATTCAATTATAAACAAGTAAATTAATAATATCTGTTAGAGCCTAAGTTAGACTACAATTTATTTTCTCTCTTTAGCTGGTTAATGTTAAATAACATTTTTTCAAACATTTTTTTTAAATATTATAAACTATTTTTCTCTTTACTTTTTAAAAATCATTCTTCAACTCAATCTCTTGCACTAGCACGTTTGAGACCCGTTAGAAATGAAAAATAAACAAAAAACATTTGTCGGTTGAAAAACATTTTTATGGACAAATATTTGTGTTGGATGTAAAATGACATAAAAACCGGTAACGGAAATGTGCTTACATTACCTTAGCAGTATGATTCAACTTTAATGCAAACACATATATAACACAAACATACAGGTAAAACACTTAATAAAACCATATGTATATATACAAGGCAAATTGAAGTATTTGCGTACATATGTTAGATTGAATTTAGTTATTATGAAATTTTTCTATAGTACAGTTAAAATGGAAAAGTGTTCGTATATTTTAATAAAAAACTAAAAAGAAACTACATTCTTAAACAATTTTTTAAATATTGATAATACTTTTAAAATGCTTCTGTATATGAATCGAATGTCAGTTACTGCATTCGAAACTCTACCCACAAATTTTACAAGTACATGTAATGCCATATGAGGTATCTGTTGTGAGTGATAAGTTTAGCAGCCCATTTTTAAACTAATTTTGTCTGGCTAACAAAACATAGTATTTTATTACAAAAATACATTTATAGAAAAATATTGTTTGGCACAAATAAAATGCATTTAGTCGGATTGCATTGGTTGTTTGTTTGGTTGCTTGTTTTATATACCAAATGTTTTAGGTCTCAACATAAAATAAAATATTATGAAGGTGTTTATTAAAAAAGTAAACAACAAAACAGTTGTAGTTTATATTTCTGTAAAAAAAAAAATTTCCTACATACTGGGAAAAAGGCGCTTGAAATAGGCTTAAAAGCATATTTGGTTTGTAAGCCACCATTTTTGTAGTCAATGCTTAAACCATAAAAGGATTATTAGTTAGATGAGGAAAGGAAAAATATACTGTTTTAGTCTACACAACCTGTTAGAACAAAATATGTAGGTAATATTTTATTTGGATCATTATTATCATTAAGGAAAGAAATATAAGGAAATATAATATGTATCTTGTGGAGACTAGCAAAAAAATATGATAATATATTAAAAAAATTAACCAAAATTAACGGATATATTATTTGAGCTCAAAACTGAAAATTGTTATTAAGCAAACTGAACTAAAACGAATCAGAAAGATAAATAAACTGAATAAAACTGAATTAGAACTGAATTAGAACTGAACTAGAACTAAATAGACCTGAACAAAAACTAATTTAAAACTGAATTTACGAACATGGACACCAGCTGAACTAGAACTGAAATAGAACTGAATTAGAATGAAACAACTTTAACTAGACTTAATTAGAACTGAACTGAAACCTAGAACTGAAACTAGAGCTGAACTAGAACTAGAAAACCAATAAACAGAACTGAAGAACCAACTGAACTAGAAACTGTTCAAGGAAAACCTGATCTAAAACTGAACTAGAACTGAAACCAAAAACTGAAACTAAAACTGAATTAGAACTGAACCAGTGCGACTGAACTAGAATAACACTGATTGGAATCTGAAAAACAAACTAAACCTAGACCTATAATTAGAAACTGAACTAGGAACTTATACCTAGAACCTGAAGCAATAACTAAGGGAACGAGCAATACTGAAGACAAGTAACTTATCTACATTGTAAGCTGAACTAGACTAACTAGAACTGAACTTGAATTATTTTAAGTAACAACCCTGCACTAAAACTGAAAACAACTTAAACTAGAACTGTAACTAGAATGAACTACGAACTGACTAGAACTGAACTAGAACTGAAAGTACGAACTGTTACTAGAACTGAACTTTGAAACTTCCCTTCAAGAGAACGAACAAAAGTGTGACAAAAAATAATTGTTTGTTTCATCATCCAAGTTTTGTTTTTCTGTTTGCTATTAAAATTAATTTGCTCAATTTTAAAATGCTTCGGCATAAACTAAAGTTTTCTTTTTTATCAAATTCCTTAACTTCCTTTTAGTTTTTGTTATTTTGTTTTTGCTTTTTGGCAATAGTATTAACTTAAAAACAACTGATTTTGTACTAAAATTTGCTTTAAGTTAATGGGGGATAAGTTTCTATAGAAATAATCGGCATCACAAAACTGCAATTAAAATAATGGTCGGGGAGAAAAAAACAACAGCAACTCAAAAGAATTAAATAATGTTATATAATAACCAAACAAAATAAAAACTACTAAAGTGAAAAAAAAGAAAAAAAAACGGAAACTTAATTTTGCCTTCCCGTTTATAACCACAAAAGACAAACAAAATATATTAACCAAACAACACAACAAAAAATGGCTAACTCCATAATCAAGCGAATTAAAAATAATAATATAATCCAGAAAAATAAAAACAAAATTCAAAAGAATAAGAAAATTACAAAAACAGCAATGAAATTAAAACTTTTTCAAGCAAATTAATAATTTTAAAATAATAAAATACTCGCGGTCAAATTAATAAAAAAAAAATTATAATTAAAAAAACAACAACACCAAGAAAAATTTTAAAACAAGAACCATCGCTGGAAATAGTAGTAAGAGGAACACTTAAAGAAGTTGACGTGTGAGGCGTAGATATTGGAGTAATTATATTTTAGTGTAGCACCTATAACGTATTAGAGTTCTTTATACAAGCAAACTGAACTGAGGCGAACATCAAACAACCAACAAAAAAAAAGAGAGAAAAGTATTTTTGTATTTACCAGACATTTAAGCCACGAAGGTCATTTTACTTATGCAAAGCCATAAGGAGTTTTATATTTGGCGGATCAGTTAAAACGTAGTTTAGTGGGGAATATGTTTTCAAACAAAAATATGCAAAAAACAGAAATATATCATAGCAAAGCTAGTCCGGCTAATGTTGTGAAATGAGGAGTTTTTTTTTTTATTGGCAAATGGTGTATGCTGGTTAAGACAGTATCTGCATAAATTAGAAATAATATTGTGAATTAACAAATTTTATCTGATATTTATAGGCGGCGGATCCTAGCTCAACTTTGGGATTGAAAAATGAATATGAATTTTATTTACACTATTCCTTAAATTGTATGATTTAGGGAATTTTCCTTTTTTCCCTCCCGTCGGATCCGCGCCATCTTGATATAAGAAAAGAGCTAAACAGATTACGGGACTGACTGATCTCATCATCCCACACTAAAGGATGAAGCTAAGAGAAAAAACAAATTTTGGGAACAATTAGTGTTGTCTGCCCCCCCATATAGCGAGTGTCTCTTGGAAATTCAAAATGTTTAGGGGTTAAAAGAGGGTAAAAAACGGGTTAAAATATGGAAACATAACAATGATACAAAAAAAAAAAACTTGAATAATTTTTATCATAGGAGCACTCTTTATACTTTTTGCAAAAAAAAAAAAAAAAATGTATGAACCCATACCACTGTGTGACGCCATCGACATTAATGAAAAATTATGAAATAAAACATAAATTTAATAAAAATAATAATAAATGTTTAAAAAGCAAACAATTAACAAATTTTTATAAATTTTTTGTTATATTAATCGACATTGAACTTGTCCTCTACGACCAGTACTGTGACCTATCCAGCGAACTGTCCCAAGGGGCTTATTAGCCACCTCCAATGTCAACCCCATGTAAAAGTGACAGGTTCTTCTCATATAAAGTTTCGGAACTGGAACCGGTCACTAGCCCTGAGAAACTGTCACGAGACTAGTTTTGAACCGGTTCTCTTTACTCTAGGGATATTTCAAAATTTTGGTCCTGACAATATCCTTTCGAGAGCTATATCCAAATGAAAATAGGTCCTTTTTCTGTTTTTACGGATTTTTTCATATTTCTAAAAAGGAAACCATATGAAAATTTATACCGCAAGAAGTCACTTTGGGCGAGCATTTAATGATTTAATAAAATGTTAGCAACAGGTCCAAATAAGTCAAAAATTTTGCAATTAAAAAAAATTAGAAATTTCACAAACAACAAAAATTTAGCGATTTTGTTTTAGGGATTTAAAATAACAATTTACTCTCTGTGTGTAAAAAATAGTAAACAAAGACACTTCTTACAACAATTTTGTGGGTATTTCCCTTAAACTTAATTTATTCCGTTGTTTGTTAAAAGATGTATGAAGTATTATATATCATAAAAAAGTTTAGAAAAAGTTAAAAATCACACAAATTCTTTCCATGTAGAAACATTTATATACGATTAAAATTATGTTTTGAGAAATTCAAACAAGATCGAATTTTTTCTTCCATACACATGGGGCCAACCTAATGTATAAACATTTGTTGTTTCAACTTAACAGTTACATTCTACAATTTTTTTTTTTTTGCTTTATATAAATAGAAATTAACAATATTAAATATTTACTAAAATAAAATACGATTTTCATGATCTCTTCATAAGCTTAATAATTTTAATGAATTTCATTAAAAAAATAATAAAGAAAATCTTTAAATTACCATTCGTGTTGTTATGCTTTGGAGAATTTTGTTTATTTTTTCGTTATAATTTTTCCTAAAACTTTGACAAATCCGATTATGTCCATCTTCATCTCTAAATATCTCTAAACATAAAATGACTTAAAGGAAACAAAAATCTGCAAAATAAAATTTTATTCCTTGGGGGTATGCATAAGAAGGTGGAGCTGAGCTGACTGGTTTAAAGAAATTTTTCTATGAAAAAATAAAAACAAAACAAAATAAAACATTGTCGCCATAATATTAAGACAAAAATATTTCCCCATCATTTATTTCAATTAAACGACAATAAAACTATCAATTTATGCATAATTTCTTCCAGCTGAATTGTATCCTTATTATTTTGACAGGTTTAGGAAGTAAACATTTACAAAATATAAAACCTTTCAGGTTTGACAATGATCGATTAGCCAGCCATAAGAAACTTAATATAAAATTTTGGAAAATTTTTTTTTTAAACTGAAATAAGGCAAAAAAGAGAAAAAAAAAAAAAGATGAAAATTGCCTCCATTGAGAAATGAATTTACCTTGAAGCTCGTTAAGATATAAAATCGATTTTTATCATTCAAAAACATCAATTTTTGAAAATGTTATGCTATTGTTGGCTTTGGCATAGTAGCAGTTGTTGTTGTTTTTGTTAAGGCATTAACAGCGTTTTCACCAAATACAAACAAACAAACACACATACATATATACATATGACACCAAACAAAAAACAGCAGTAGCACAAATATCCTCCGGGACAATAACAATGATATAAAATGCATTAAGATTTTAAATATTAAGATAAAAAATAACTCTGGCATAAAAAGAAAAAAAAAACAAAATGTAGAAAACGTCGAGAAAATACTCAACTTCAAGTGAAAAATAAAAGAAAAATATATATAACAAATAAAATAAATAAAAACGAAAATATTAAAAAAAAAAGAAAAACTGTAACGAAATATACGACAATGCGATATTTAATAACAATTGTATCATAAAAACATTGAATATATAAAATAATAATAACAAAAAAATAAATATTGTATTAAAGAAACACTTATATCAAATACAAAAGACACGAGGATGTGATAACATAAATATAGTTAAGTAATTCTAAGTTTAAAGCATGAACGACTTGTAAATGCTTTACTGTTGAAATTTAATACATTCACTGTCAGACAAAATAAAGTCCGGTTTGGCGATTTTGCTATTTAATTTATAATAACTGTTTTCCAGATGTATTATGGTCTACTTTTTGTTGTCCTCACAGAAAAAAAGTAAAAATCGACTTCAATTACGAAATTTGTAATATTAATTAATTTTTAA
>MINK01182808.1:0-14906 GCA_001735545.1 Phormia regina
TAATTGCATCATTAAAAAGAACATATCTTAAACATCAAGCCCATTTTGGTACCGTTGCTGTCAACTTTTTTTTCAAAATGTAGGAGAATATCTTCCCGATATATAACCATTGATAAACTTGGAAAATAAAATACTGGCTAAAGGTCCGTAGGCATCGTAGTTTTTGTAGGATAAATAGAAAAGCCCTAGAATTCCTTATTTGTAGTTCCTGTAAAAAAGAAAAAGGAAAAATTAAAAAAGAAAAAAAAAATAAACAAATTTTATAAAATATATGTTGTAGCAGAACAACTTTGTTTTTTATTTATTATATTATTTATTTTATATAATTATAATTATTACTTTGTGTTATAATGATTTCATTATTTTAAAGTTCTATTTTGGTAACTTAATATTTCGCTCAATTTATTAATTAGTTCATTTATTTTTGTTTATGTTTATTCTCATTACATCACTCAATTATTATTGTTTCACTCAATTTATAACTTGCTTGATCATGACTTTATTTACATATTGTACATACATATGTATGTAATAAACATCTGCATCAAATCATTTGCTTTCATTTTAAAATTGTATGATTTTTAGTAAGTACATTATACAATGTACTATATAACGGATTNNTATGTATATGTTTTACATGTTGTATCTAATTTCTCATCCCAATATTGTTTAGTAATATAAGTCCATTGATTTTGTATAAAATCTATATCAGATGAACAATTGTTAAGGTCTTCTAGAATGTGCGTAAAATTGGATTTAAAGTATGACTTATAGAGAACATTAAAATATTTTTTTAAAATATTTATTGTGTTTGGGAGCAAAAAATAAGTTAAATACAAATTTTTAATAGGTAAATATATTTATTAAAAAATTTTTTTCTTTCAACAAAATTATGCTAAAAAGCATTTAGCACATTTTTTTAAAAATGTTACTGCATTTAGCCAAAGAGAAATGCTAAATCTAGCACAGAAAGTGCTAAAATGGCAACACTGTTCTACATGTAGAGCACTACATTAAAACAGGTTGTCATGACCCAATTTCAAAACCACCATACAAAATTTCCCCAAAAATGAAAATTTTATTAAAGCAAGAAATTAACAATATGCTAGCAAAGGGTATAATAGAGGAAATGGAATCGCCCTTGGCATTTCCAGAGGTTTTAATACCGAAAAAGGATGGTTCAGTAAGGTTATGTGTAGATTATCGTCGCCTAAATGCGATTACAACCACTGACACATACCCACTACCTCGAATCGATGATCTTCTACTCCCTTTATGTCAACTTTGGATTTGCGTTCTGGCTATTGGAAAATAAAAATAGCTGAAAAAGACTAACAAAAAACAGCTTTTACCACTCCATTTGGAATTTTTGTATTTAATCGAATGCCATTTGGGCTGAAAAATGCTCCAGCTACCTTTCAAAGGTTAATTGACAAATTTCGGAATGGTTTACCAAACATTTTAATATTAGCATATTTAGGTGATATTATCATATCCTCAAAAGATTTAGCAATACATATTTCGGATCTAAAACAGAGTCTGAAAATGGACAACTCGTTGTACCTCAATCAATGCGTAGCATGATCCTATTTAATTATCATGACAGCCCTACAGCCAGCCATTACGGTATCGATAGAACCATAAGTCGAATAACTCCACATTACTATTGGCCAAAAATGAGAGCTGAAATAAAAAATTATGTAAAATCGTGCATTGAGTGTAAAAGATATAAGCCAAACCAATAGGTCTTCTTCAAACTGTGTGCAGCAATCGTAGATTTGAAATAATAGCAGTTGATTTATTTAGTCCCCTTCCAGTTACACCACGAGGCAACCAGTGAATTTTAATCGTGAAGGATTTATGTAGGCGTTGGACGGAATTATTCCCTTTAAAAATAGCATCAGCAGAAAACTGTGCCCTTACACTTATGAATGAAATATTTTTAAGATTTGGTATTCCCAGAAGACTCCATTCTGATAATAGAACACAATTTATTTCAGCAGTAATGCAAAAATTAACGTATTGTCTTGGAATTCAACATCGGTCCATACATCGTAATAAACAAAAAGGGATCATCATGTTACACCATTGCAGAACTGGATGAACATAGTGTACCATTATCAACATATCATGCCTCAGATTTAACTTTATACACTGGAAATACTGAGAAGCCTGTATTTGTCATTAAACGTAGAGGACGTTCAAAGAACACGTCAAATAACAATATCAATACAAAGAATGACAACACAAATCCGAATAAAAACAATGCAAATAGCAACATAAATATGCAACAACAAGTAGAAAATGCAACAACAAACAACAATAAAAATATTAACACAAAGAATGACAACATGAAATCGGAGTAAAAACAATACAAATAGCAACATAAATATGCAACAACAAGCAGAAAATGCGACAGTAAATAACAATAAAACGCACAAAACCATCACGTCAACTTAACAAATAGAAGAAAACATTTCACACTCAAAAGTGGAACAAAGTGCATATTTTAACGAGAGCAATATCCGCAACAGCGAGCCACTTAATCTAAATAACAGTCGAGAAACTAGAGATCATTCTTGATGACATATAATTGAGAGAGAGAGGCTACCTAAAATAAGATCACTAAATTCTAGAAGATGAACTTTAAAGAAAGCATTTTTATGACGTGAGATACGCAGCTGGGGCAAAACGTAAAGTTTTTATTAAAAAATTTATAAAGACATGTTAAGGGAGTACTTCACAATAATGAAAAAGAATATAAAGAATAACATTTACACACCCACAGGGTAGACAATAAGAACTTTCAGCTCTTTTTACCACTTAACGTATTTTTCCAATGTACAACAACAATGTAAAATCGAATAGCTTTTTCAGTTTTAAAATATAATAGGGTAATGTGTTATTTTCAGTAATTCGTTTTATACTGCATCTCTTGATGTATTTTTCTTCTTGTGAAGCAAGTTTAAATTATTATTAATCAATTATTCTCAGTTAAATCCAAGATATAACAAAAGTACTGCCGCATCACATACACAACAAATTCTGTAGTTGTAGTGGTAAACTACGCGCACAATGTCAAAATGCATAACAGAAAAAGGAGAAATAAAAGGAGTAGACTAACAATACTCACGAAAAAATTTTAAAGCATGGGAATGGACAAAACAATGGATAGTAACGCGAGATTAATCAATGAAAAAATTGTAAAACAGCTGTTCTTACGAGTATACTTTCTAATTATACTATGATTTAAATATTAAAAGGATTAACGGTTTATTTTAATTTAATTGTTTTTGATGATAAGATAAAATATTATTTGAAAATAAAATTCATTCGCTTATGAACCCTCAACTGGTAAAGTAGTCTTAAAATAATTAGCGGGTGTTTTATTCTTAAAATAAATAATATTAAGTGGGCACTTTAGGACTTTTATAGTCTGACTTATCCCTTAATTATAAACCACTAACAGCATAGTCCAGCTAAGACGTAGATCGTTCGGCTAAGATTTACTTTATAACTTTTAACAAAAATAATAAAATAATAATAGAAAGGAAGAATATTTCTCTCTTTCTACAATGTAATTTTTTTTATATATAAATTTACACGAACCTGCGAACCGTTGGCGAGTAAAATGGCGGCCAGGAACCTTTGAGATCTTCAGTATGACATCTATTTCATATTTCTACGTTTTTATGCAAATATATTATTATTATTATTTTTTACACTATATGTAATAGTGTTAAAATTTTTAGTATTTAAATAGTTTTTCTTATACATACCTTTTTATACCCTACACCACCAAAGGTGGTTGGGGTATTATGTGTTTGTGCAAATTTCTTTATTTGATAAAAGTTTCAATTTGTTTTTTTTATAATGTGAATATTATTCCTTTGCTTTGCTTTTTCATTTTATATTTATATTATAAATAAAAACTATTTTTATAACGTTTTTGAAAAGAAATGAATTGAGTTATAATTTAATATGTGGTAAATAAACTCTAAAGGTAAGTGATTGGAACATGTAGTGTTGGAGGAGATAGGATAGTGTTAGGGGTAACAAAATTGCATACAAGTTACCATGGTTAGGGTAATTTAGTACCCTTGTGGGAGGGCCAACATTTTTCCCGGAATAACATCTGCCGGAAGAGGAACGAAATCCTACAAGATAATATTTTAGATAATCATATGCAAGAGTGTAAGCTCACTTCGGGTCCCCATATAAACTATTCATTTTTATAATTTTTCAGCTGGTATATTTTTTTTGTGTACCGGTTATTGGCTACCGGCGGAGCAAGAACTCCACCCCATCCGGCGAGTTATAGCCCGGCATACGCCAGATACCAGCGCCGCTCAGTCTGGTAGCCCAAAACAAATCAGATGTTAATTTTTTTTATAAGCCGGTCGGTACATAAAATGGCGCCCAACGTGGGGCCCGAAGTGAGAGTTCCCAACCATTAGATTATGGAAGTCTTTGTTAGGAAATGTAAGTCCCGTTACGTATAACCAAGAGTCCGTATCGCGTTGCGACATTTGCCAGACAAAGATGGATGGAAACTGTCATTAAATCCCTATATGATTAGTCTTAAACCCAATAGGAAAATACTTAGGGCTTAATCGCTATCAGTAGGTTTTAATGAAGTTATTTTTTTTTTGGAAATAGCCCGGAATTCAATTAAGTTTTTCTTTTTCTTTACTATATTTTACTCCGAGTAAGTCTTATATTCATAAGTCTTAAGGGCAGAATATAATTGCGACTCGGTCGTAAAAATTGTGTAACTTTTGAAGTTTACTATTTTAATTTTGTAGGAATCTTAATAGTCTATGTGATTAGTCCTGTATACAGTATAAAAAGGTTGTGTCAGTTGCAGTCACATAGTCTATTTAAGTTTTCCAGTTTTTAGTTTTTTATATACAACAATAATATTAATTTTTGCAGTAACACTTTTGTGAAACAGAATAGAATTCCAGAATATATGGAAGAGTATTTCTTTTTAGGTATTTTGGATTCGTTTTTTTAATTGTCAGGATTTTTCGTTCCTATTATTAGTTTTTATTCTACCTATCTCATCCTCACTATAAATTCCAATCACTACCTACACATATATTATCATTTTCATAATATAACAAGTTTTTTTTATATTAAAAAGTTTGCGTGAACACGAGTGCGTATCATATTTTAATTTTACGTGGTTTTAAATCTTTGTGCGTTTGTTTTACAACGTTTTGATCGATTTTTTTTAGTTCGTTAGGGTTTGTTGTATTTGCAATTTAATCATTTATTTTGATTTTTTTCCTTTGTAAGGATTATAATGGTTTTGACTCGTCAAGCCAGTAGAAATTTAGCAAACGAACCTACAAACAGCAACATGGCAACCACAACCACAGGTGTAACTCGTGCTTCCGATGTCGTAACAAACGTTGGAGTATCCGCAACCACCTCCTCAATTGCACCAGCTTTATCGCAGGATCTTTCATTTAGTCCTGAGGGTTTAAATTCTACTATTGTGTCTCCGGAATATAGCAGTATCACCGCTCAAAGCGTGCGTCGCGAATTCCGTGAAAATGTGGCAAATCAACCGAATCAGCCTAGCACAATAAATCAGCAAAGTGCACAAGAAGTAGTTAATGCCTCAATTGGACTTATTCAGGCTCAAGTGATGAGGCAAGTAGAGGAGACATTCGACAAACGCTTTATGGAACTTAAACTGGCTTTAGGCGTAAATACACAGCGAACCTCTAACGCAGATCCAACTGTAAGTGCACAGCCGGCACAACAGCAGCGGCCGGCAAATCAGCCCAACAACAACACACCACCAACTACTGTTCAAGGCGGAAGAGAAGTTACTGCGGTCACATTTGCGCAAGTACCTCCTAGTGTGACGCCAGGAACAGGTTATAATCAACCACCACCATTGGTACCAGCACCTACGTTTCCAGCTAGCGATGATTTACATACACAACCTCTTCCACGAGCTATGGGTGATTTTGCTGACCAGCAACAAAACCAACCTATGTCATATTACCACCAACAACAACAATTATCGTCTGCTAATTATCTACAACCTCGTCAGCCACAACAAACTAATCAGCAAATAAACCCATACAATCACTTACAACAAACTCAGTTACCACAGCCTCAGCAGAATAATCAACCAACGTATTCGTATGACCAGCATGCACCACAAAATTCACAAGGGCAGTATCACTATCCGTCACAGCGAGTAAATCAACCATTTACGGGTTATGATCCACCGCCACCACATCCCAGTTGCATGCCAACACCTAATTATGCCTGGCCGATGTCAAATAATATGGCCTTTGAAAATCCGCATAAATTCAACTTATCGAGATGGGGGATTAAATTTGATGGTACCAGCAAAACAATGAATGCCCAAGAATTTATTTTCCGTGTTAATGAGCTACAAAAAGACTACGGCTGTTCGGATAATGATGTACTACGTAGTTTCCATCATTTATTAGAAGGACCAGCACTCGACTGGTATTGGAACCACCGCAAGCTCAAGCATGTAAGTTCTTGGCAAGAATTACAGCAAGCTATTCTTACTCAGTATCAACGTTTTGAAAATGAATATCAAATTCAAATGCAAATTTTAAATCGCCGACAATTACCCCAGGAATCGTTTGAGGATTTTTATAATGTAATTATTAAATTACGAAACCAGCAAAAGTGTCCTTATGACGAAAAATCTTTAGTGGACATTATGCGAGGAAATTTAAAACCATCTTTGGCACAAATGATGTTTCCAATAAAGCTGGAAAATTTGTCTGAGTTTTGCAGGGAAGTTAAAAGAGCCGAAAACTTATTGGCAGGTCAAAGAGGTTTATACCAGCAGCGACCAAATTTCGCACGTGTGAACGAGTTGGAATACCTGCAAGATTCCGAACTGCAACCCGACGCCGAATTGGAAGTAAACGCAATGCGGGACACGAGCAAGTACACCTGCTGGAATTGCAAAGTGGTTGGTCACAGCTTTGTGGATTGTCCGTCTACAACACGTAGGATATTTTGTTATAGATGTGGTATGGACAACGTAGTTACTCCGAAATGTCCAAAATGCCAGGGAAACAGATTCCGGGGCCCGTCTCGAACTGGGGAGACGAGGTCAGCAGAGGTGCAAACCCAGTTCTAGGACAACAATTGGAATCAAAGGTAGGAAAAATTAGAATTTTGAAAAACGAAAAAGTAGAGGCAAGAACACAAATGGAATCGAAAGTTAGAGAAATTAAACCGTTACACGTTCGAATTAAAGAATATAATGAAGCTAGGGTTAGGATTTTCGGCCACGTATCTAACCGCATACGAAAGGCTCGGGAACGATATAAAATTCGTAAACGTTTACGAAATGAAATTGCGTCCGCGTCGTTGTATGAAGGGAATGATTCGCGTTTTTATACCCGAATAAACATTAACGGTTGTGAGATCGAAGGTCTTATTGATAGTGGAGCGACGGTAACGTGTTTAGGACGGGGTTGCTTAGCGTTCATAGAGAAAGCAGGTCTAAGTCTACACGATTTCCAGACCGTTATTAAAACCGCGGATGGAACAGGTCACCCTATTGTCGGTCGTGTGCGGGCAGAAGTTACTTTTCGCAACTTGTCGAAAGTCATTACGTTTTATTTAGTGCCTACTTTGAATCGTGAGCTTTTCTTGGGTGTCGATTTTATGAAGGCTTTCAATTTATTCGCTAATATAGAAAGTTTAACCACTAATGGTGTAGATCTCTGTGAAGAGACAAATAGTAATCTAGAGGTAGTAACCCATAATTTGAGTGCTGAACAGCGACAGAAATTAGATTTAGTAATATCGATGTTCCCTTGCTACAGTAAGAAAGGCTTGGGAAAAACGAATCTAGAAATGCATACGATAGATACTCGTGATTCAACTCCTGTGAAAGATCGTCACTATCCAGTCTCCCCGGCTGTGCAAAAGTTGATGTTTGCAGAGCTGGATAGGATGCTTGATCTTGGAGTCATTGAACTTAGCGAAAGTCCATGGAGTCATCCAGTTACTCTGGTCCGTAGGGGCGAGAAAAACCGGCTGTGCCTGGACGCGCGTAAGCTCAATGCTCTGACGGTCAAGGATGCCTATCCATTGCCTCACATCGAGGGTTTGCTAAGTCGCTTGGGAGACACGATATACATTTCAAGTGTCGATCTAAAAGACGCGTTCTGGCAGATACCACTAGATTCGTCAAGTAGAGAGAAAACTGCTTTCACGGTACCAGGCAGACCACTTTATCAATTTACTGTCATGCCATTTGGGTTGTGTAATGCAGCTCAAAGGTTATGTCGGTTAATGGATAAAGTGATCCCAGCGGCACTTCGGGAAAGAGTTTTCGTCTACTTGGATGATCTTTTGATAGTATCTCCAGATTTCGAGACACATTTGGAGTTGTTGAAACGAGTAGCTAGTCGTTTAACAGAAGCCGGTCTAACCATCAATGTTGCTAAATCTAAATTCTGTTTCAAAGAGTTACGATATCTAGGTTATATAGTAGGAGGCGGTAAATTGAAACCTGACCCAGCCAAGGTAGAAACTATAACTCGATTTACTTATCCTAAGTCAGCAAGACAGGTGAGGAGTTTCATGGGAGCAACAGGCTGGTATCGGAAATTTATACCAGACTATGCTACCATCGCAGCTCCAATCTTTGGAACGCTGAAGAAGGGTAAGCAATTCCAGTTTACAGAGGAAGCTAAGGTTGCGTTTGATCGGCTCAAGGAAGCTTTGATTTCGAGTCCACTACTTAATCATCCTGACTTCTCCAAACATTTTTACGTTCAGTGTGATGCGTCAGACGTAGGCATTGGGGCAGTTCTTTTTCAGAAAGATGATTCTGAAGAAGAACATCCCATTGCATACTTCTCACACAAGCTGACACCAGCGCAGAAAAATTATTCTGTGACTGAACGAGAATGTTTGGCAGTAGTCCTGGCGATTAAGAAGTTTAGGCCCTATATAGAACTAATGCCTTTTACGGTCATAACCGACCATAGTAGCTTGAAGTGGCTTATGTCTCACAAGGACTTGACAGGACGTTTGGCGAGATGGAGTTTACACTTGCAATCGTATGACTTTTCGGTCGAACATAGGCAGGGGAAACAAAATGTAGTACCCGATACCCTATCGCGATACGAAATGGACGAAATCTCGTCAAATGTGGGTAACCTGATAGACCTGGATTCTAACGCGTTCCAATCTGAGGATTATTTGCAGCTAATCGCCACTATTAAGGACCACCGCGAAAACTTGCCTGATGTAAAAGTAGTTGACGGATTTGTCTATAAAAGAACTAGGTATTACGATGGTAACGTGCTAAATGAGGATTTTTCTTGGAAACTATGGGTACCAAATGAGCTAACTAAAGATATAATCGAAAAGTGCCATAGTTCGCCACAAGCATCTCACGGAGGCATAGCAAAAACCTTGTTTCGAGTAAAGGAATATTTTTATTGGCCGAATCAAAATATACAGATCAAAGACTTTGTCCGCAATTGCCAAACGTGCAAGGAAACGAAACCGGCCAACGTAACGCTAAGACCGCCAATGGGGTCTGAGATTCAAAGCGAAAAACCGTTTCAAAGAATTTTTGTAGATTTTTTGGGTCCGTACCCGCGTTCCAAAAACGGGAATAGTTTTATTTTTATCGTTTTGGACCATCTGACAAAATTCGTATTGCTAAAGGCGTTGAATAAGGCTAGTTCGAAGAATATTATAAAATTTTTAATTTCAGAAGTTTTCTATAAGTTCGGCACGCCGGAAACTATTGTATCTGACAACGGCAAACAATTCATAAGCAAAGAGTTTTCGGAGATGGTCGAAAATTTCGGAATTAAGCATGTTCGCACCGCAACGCACTCACCGCAAGCCAACGCGTCGGAGCGCGTAAACCAATCTATCTTGGCGGCTGTACGATCGTATTTGCAGGAAGATCATTCAGAGTGGGATAAATATTTACCCGAAATAGAATTTTCTTTAAGATCTTCCGTGCAAACTTCTATAGGTGTTACACCATATTTCGCTTTATTCGGTACAAACATGATAGGACATGGAAGCGTTTATAGATTGGCAAGAAAACTTGCCATTCTGAATGAATCAGATCTAGAAATTATACCGAAATCCGTAAAAATGGAATTACTACGTCAGAAAATACGAGAATGTTTGCATAAAGCCTATTTAAAGAACGAAAAATCTTACAACACGCGATGCCGACAGGTTAAGTTTATACCGGGACAAGAAGTTTATCGGCGTAACTTTCAGCAAAGCGATTTTAAACGTGGCTTTAATGCCAAATTCGCGCGTAAGTTCCTAAAATGCCGAATAGTGAAACCGGTTGGAAACAGCCTATACGAGGTCGAAAATCTACAAGGGAAATCGTTAGGGGTTTTTCACGCCAAAGATTTAAAGCCCTAGGCTAAAATCTTTGGTGGTTCTAGTCCTAACATTTCCTACCGTTCAACGTGTACCGTTTTACTTTTTCTAACTATAACTTTTTCTAACTATAAGGGTTAGTAACGTAATTATATATAGTGATTATTTTTATAACTAAATTTTCTTAATTTCTATTTTAGCTGTGAATTATGTTTGGTGGGCATGATGAACAATGAGCGACACCGGAACTTGTACAAACTTTTATGTCATATTGTCAGTCAAAGGAAAACAAGTACTGGTAGCAATAATCAATCATTTATTCACCTCATCTTTAAGCCAACGTTTCTAAACTGGTTACATGTATAACCGGTCATTGACCCAATAGTGCAACCTCCTAAGCCCTAGGGGAACTATGCCATTAAGAAGCTAGAGGTTGTTAATCACCTAGGCCAATAACTTTTTCTTCTGAGCCCGCATCTTACAGCGAGTTGAGGTAAAAGTAAATACATTTTTGTTTGCATCTCGTATTTGCTTAGAAACACAAGATGGTTTATTGCTACAGTTTGTTTCTCTCTGACGACAATATGAATAAAAGAAGTACTAGATACCGGTTTTGGACATTGTTCATGTATAGACTAGCAAACATAATTCAACTTAAGCTCTGTTGAAGTAACTCAAAGGTAATCAAATATTTATAATGTTAAGGAAAAAGTTTTTTAGTACCTTGAGTTAAATTAACTAAGCTCAGCTTGAGTAGAAATTTCGAGGGTTTTTTATATTAATAATATAAGTATAATTAGGTTAATAACTTATATACTATTCACTCACCGATTTTATTCCATTTGTTGTTCATCTTCCTTTGATATTGATTATTGTTCTGCCTGCTGGTTAGTAATGGTGATACCTGTAACAAAACGAACCATTATTACTCATTTGCCTTACTATTTTGATTATATAGATCGATATATTGTATATTTTTGTATATACTTTTAAATTAAATACCTGACAATCAGCTTAGATTTTTGTCCGATGTAGTCTTCCACTACAGCTTTTGCGTTCCATTATCTGTAGAATTGTGAAAATGAATTAGATATTTTTGAACAAAGTTTAATGAATTTAATAAATAACTAGGTTAAATTTTGTTTTATCTATATATTTTTATTTTTTTTTCAGGAGTTTTACAAGGGGTATTATTCGCCAGAGATTTAAGTAGAATATCTTAATATCTCTGGTGGTCTTAGTCCTTGTAATTCTACCTTTTTGATCATGAAACTAATCATGACTTAAGTTAGTCTCATTTAGTTGGATTTTGATTATAATTTCATAAATTTGTTTTGCTTACCTTTTTTTATTACTGTCCTTTTCCAGGCCTTTGTCTAGGCACTTGAATTTTCTGTGAAAAGGAGAAAAATTAGATTTTTATAATAAAGAAAATATTTCATAGGATTTTACCTTTTATTTGGAAGTTCAACCTTATAACCTGTGGAATAAACAGAATAAATTAGTAAATTCTATTTTAAAGAAACTTTTAGAAGGATTTTTTTATTTTGAATTTATATTTTCTTTTAGAAAGTTTAAAATTTTTTATTTTTAGGGAAACACAAAGGGTATCTCTCGCCATAGATCTTAGGTTTTCTCCTATTGATCTGTGGTGAATTTAGTCTTTGTCTTTCCCATGTTCAAAAATGAGCGAAAAAGCTATTCGCGCTTTTATTAGGCGCTAATATATTTTATGTTCATATTGGAAAATAAATAAATATAAGTAAAGTTATTTCAAGAAAAATTCCGAAAAGATATATGAATTTTAGAAATCAAAATTGTGAAAGAAAAGGAAATCTTTTCACTTTTTCTTAAATACTTTAACCATTTTTTTTATTTTTATTCTTTTTAGAAATAAATAATAAATGATAGAAAAAAAATATATATAAAAAAATAAATAAATAAATAAAAATGAAAAAAAAAAAATTAATAGTTATTTTCAAAATTTGATGTAAGTCTAATTTTTGGAAATAAAGTTTCCATTGAATTTTTTTGTTTTCATTAATATTTACTTTCCAAATATTTCTTTTTTTATCAAATTTCAAGTCTGAACAAATTTGAAAACATATCCAAGTTTTTATTTTATTACTTGAAAACAAATGCGTTTATTTTTATTTTCTATTTTAAAATAGTTTTATTTTCTATTTTAGAAATAGTTTTTTTTCATTTAAAGAGAACCTTTGTTTCAAAACTTTTATTTTTATTGATTAGTATATAATTTTTCTTAATTTTTATCAAGCATAAATTTGTTTGAAAATTTTGAATTGGTTTGAAAAGGAAAGTAAAATAAATTAATTTTTATGCTTGAAGATTTAAATAAAGAAAAAAAATTATCAAATTTTTATTATTTTAGTTCATTGGATAAAATTATCAATGTCGTTTTTTTTTTGAAATTTTCCATTTGCATAACCGGTTTTTAAATAAAAATCATAAAATTTTTCGTTTTTGTTAAATACATATGAATAGTATTCAAGGTAATAAAAATCAAATGGAAAACTTATAATTATTTTTTTTTGAGGAATATTCAGTTTACTGTTGGTTAAATGGAATATTTTTATTTCTAGTTTAGTTTTATTTAGAAAAGTTTTGAGTTTTATTACTTTAGGGCATGTTGAACTTACCAGTAATAAATTTGCCGATGTTTCCTTATAATTAAGGATTTCATCCTTCCCTTTGTCTCGTCTTAGTTTGGAACCTAAAAAGAAAAGATATAAAAGAGGATTAGTTAATTGTAAATGAAAGTTAGTTTATTTTTGGAAATAGTTTTTAAATTAACATGTTTTTATTTTTCACGGTAAAATTTCAAATATTTTGTTTTATTTAGCATTGAGATCAAATAGCACAAAGTTTTGTTCACCACATTCACTCAATTTTTTTTTTTCACTGTAATCCATTTTCGATATCACTATTAACACATTAAAATATTTAATTTTCAATATTCACTTATCATCACGTAAAAAAAAAAAAAAGAATTAATTTAAATTATTTCACACACTTTTGACACACTCTGTTAAAATTTGAAATAGTTTTTTTTAACACTAAAAAGAAACTAATAGAATTTCACTTTTCACAATAAAATATTTTTTTCTTTGCACTACATTTGATAGCCACTGTATTTTCCATAAATTTTAAAATTTCCGTTTCACTAAACTTATCACTATACAAAAATTTGAACACAAAAAAAAATTTTTTTTTTAACACTTTTTTTTACACACTGTTTTTTTCACTCAGCTTTTAATACACACTTTCATTACACACTAAAAAAAAAAAAAATTTTTTGTGCACACAACTTTTTGTCGCACCCTTTATTTATTTTATTTTTCAAAAAAATAATTTTCATTTTTATATTTAATTTTTTTTTGCACAATTGTTTTTTTTTCACGCACTGTACACACCACAATCTAAATTTTTTTTGCACACCACGTTATATCACACCCTTTTTTTTAGTATTTAATTTTTCACAAAATTATTATTTTTTTGCTTCACACAGTAATTTCTTATTTTCTTAAAACACCATTTTCAATATACGACGCAATTTTTATTTTATAGAAGAATTTTTTTTTTTTTTTACACATCTTTTTTTACACCCGTTTCATTTTTTTTCACACCTTTTATTATTTTTGCACATTTAATCGCTTTTTTTCACATCGCGTCACTACACCACCATTTTTATTTATGCAAAAAAAAAAAAATTTCACCTACTTTGGTGACACCCTTTAATTTAATTTTTATTTTTTTTCACTTCATTCACTTTTAATTTTATTTATTTAATTCATTTTACTTACCTCGTTTTATATTTTCCGGAAACACATCTTGTTTATCGCCCGTCGCCTGTCGCCGCCGTTGTAACTGCATCCCTGTAAAGAAAAAATTACGCATTAGTAAATTTATATAAAAGAATTTCATGTTTTTTTATTACTTACCTTCAATCCAAGATAATTTCCACCATCCGCCATGTTTTCCTGAAATAATAGAAAGAAAATATTAATTTTTATCTAAATTTATATTTTATTTAAAATATTTTAATAAAATTTACAAATTTTTCATTATTTTACTTACCCCTTTTGTTAACACCATCCATTGAAAAAGTTTTTGTTGTAAATTTTTTACAACCACGCTACTACTTGCTTGTTTCGTCAAGTTTCGTTCATTCATGAACACAGCTGTTCATTGATGATCAATTGGGGTTGCCAGAGAGTCAAAAATTTTGCGATATTCACAGTGTTGTATTTATTAATGAATAAGCAAGTGGGTTGCCAGATGGGATTTTTTTTTTGGGAATCTAACAAAAATACCCACGAAATCCCAGAAAATTAATAGAATTAAAATTAATGGAAAATTACCAAGAAAAATAGGAAAATTTCTTCCCTCCCATCCTGCGTCCACCGGTGGACTACAGGAGTGGTGGGGTTTGTCGTGTGCACCCTGTGGGTGATAAAATTTAATGATTGGCAACGCTAAGATTTTGACAGCTG
>MINK01182824.1:0-11772 GCA_001735545.1 Phormia regina
ATTAATATTAAAATTCAATGTAAAAGTTCATTGATAAAATTTTAAATCAATGAACGCGTTCATTAAATAAAATAAATAATTCCAGTGAACAGTACATTGATTTCAATGAACATATGTTTTGTCCCAATGAAAATGTACTTTTTGAAAATAATTGCTTTGTATTTTGGGTTTTTATTTTATATTAAATTAAATGATTTAATTGTACTATATTGACTCAATATAATCAATAATAAATGATTACATTCTTAATGTAGATGTCATAATTATAAAACAAGCATATCGTGATGATCACCAGTTGTAGTCTTGATCAGTCTATAATATAATTTTAAAAAGAATAAAGTTAAAATATTTTATATATTTATGAATACTTACGAATATAATCCTCTTGATTTTTTGATTCACGACGTTTTTCGAAACTCTCTGCGAGCTGCTATGCTTCTTAATTGTTTTATCTACACAAATATAAGTTAAATATATAATTTTAAAAAATGTTTAAAACCATTAACATTATTACACTTACATTCCTATTTTGTGTAATCCGTTGAGTTGCTCGATTTGACCTGGTTAACTTATTTACTTTTTTAAAATGTTAATTCTTAACAAAACATTGAAGTCTTCCTCTTGTCAAGAAATAAAACTAACTGTTTGGTGTTTGTTTACTTTATTTCCCGTTAGAAAATATTTATTTTAAGGTAATTTAATGAAAAATTTCATTGATTCAATAATTTTGTTCATTTTGTAATGCTTTCTCTTAAGTAAAACAATGTATTAGTACATTGAATAAACAAATTAAATATACTAATACATTAAATCAATTAACTCATTAACTTATCTTATAATGCAATAAATTTAAGTACTGGGTTCAATGTAATGTTCATAATGGGGTTAATTTTTCCATTGAATTTTAATGAATTTTATCATTAGAGCGATGAATTTTTACATTAATTTAAAAATTCTTGGAAAAAATTTAATGAATGTCATTTAATGTACCACATTCATTGAAAGTACTTTTTTCAGTGCACTGTGCCCTACCTATAGCATTAAGAAAATTCTAAATTATAACATATTTGTAAAAAGAAATCTTTTTTATCCTTTGTCCTAAAGATGCCTCAATTACAAATAGAACGATCTATATGGTGATATCTACGATGATAACTATTTCCAATAAGATTCAGTCTGTTTGAAAATCGCTAGATGTAAAGTGATGAAGTTACGTATACTAATTCGCCAGAAGTGTGAGTTAAAAGAAAGATCTTTACTACTAGCACTAAAAGGCACTTGGATGCTGATGAAGATCTTAGCGGATAAGAAAATGCATTCCATCCTGCTAGTGTCTAATAAATGTTTTCTGCATTCTACAAAAATTATTACAATAATGAACTTAAGCCTGAATAAATTACAAAAATTTTTAACTCATAAAAAGTTCGAAATAATCTTCATCATTTACAAATTATTCTATTTATTTTTAACACCATATTACAGACCATCTATTTCCCATAGTTGAAAATAATACAAAGCTGTATAATATATGTTGAACAATTATTTTATATGAATCTTACGCAGCACAAATTTGTTGGCTTTTGCTAATAACTCTACTTTTTGCGCTTATTACCTGGTAATGAGTTGTTAATATTTGGCTCATTTCTTTAAGTTGTCGAATAACAAAGTAGTAACTAGTAAATTATAAATTCAATTAATTTAGTTGGTTAGAGCACTTGAACCATACTTGGAACATCTTCCATCTTTGGTTCAATTCCAAAATAATCTCATATATTTCTTATTCAATTATTTGAATTCCTATTAGTATGTTAAAACCATTAAAACTGTTATAATGATTTCTGTAAAATTAAAAGAGTGTAAACAAATTAGTAGCAGTAGGAAACTAAATTGTTTGTTCTCCAGACGATTTTCAAAAGAATATCGTGTCTTTTACATTCTCATTAATCATTTTTAAATTAGGTTAGGTTGATTGGGCAGCTGTCAGAACAGTTACATGACAGCTCATGTGGGTCCAATTTGGTCCTTAAGGGATTATGTAATATTATATCACATGTCCGATACTACTTTCTTCAACGAAATGTCGTCCCAGTTTGGTTTTCGTGAAAAACACGGTACTATAGAACAAGTGAATCGTTTAAGTGGAGAGATAAGGAAATGTTTTGAATTAAAAAAGTATTGTTCAGCTATTTTCTTAGATGTCGCTCAAGCATTCGACAAAGTTTAGAATAAGGGCCTAATCTATAAAATTAATTGTTTACTACAACCATGTACCCACAAATTGCTGGAGTCCTATTTATATGACCGTATATTTTTATGGGTAAAGTATAATGACTTTGTGACAAAAGAATTTGAAATAAAAGACGGTGAATTAAAAAAGTATTGTTCAGCTATTTTCTTAGATGTCGCTCAAGCATTCGACAAAGTGAAAAGTCGCATGGTTCATCGACCCTGAGAAGAGAGACAATTGTCCTCCAGTTACACTATGATATAAACATACCAGTCAGACCAATCTGGACATACGGCATCCAACTGGGGAAAGCCAGTAATACAAGCATTGATTTTAACGATGGCCCAATCAAAATTCTTGAAACCATGACGGTCCCATGGTACATAAGATTAGATATCCATTAGGGATTAGAGTACCATTCTTAAGGACGAGTTTAGGAAGTCAGAGAAATACATGCTAAACTAATACTCAACTCAACCCACTCGCGGATCTCTTGTCAGCTTCAAGGCTTCCGCAAGCCGACTTCACCTTTAATAGTAGGACCATGAACAACAATGATCTCGACTGATTGAGTGATTTATATTTAGTTTTTAAGATTTTAATACATATTGTGAGGTCTAAAATAAGACAGATTCAATATACAAATAAAATGAAAATAAAAGAAAAAAACTTTCAAATCGAACCAACCAGAGGCAAGTATGATCAATATCAATATCCTAGAGATCAGACAATATAAACACATTCGTACTACCGAACTTAGAGGTCATTATTTCATTGAGATTCGGACAGTGACATAGGAAGTTCTCCGCAGTCTCCTCCTATTCTTCATCAAAGCAACTTCGACAGAAGTCATTATAAGGGAGCCCTAGTCTCCTAGCATGCGCACTAGCAATCCAGTGCCCTGTGACAACGGATATTAGAATACGTAACCGATGTTTTGGTAGTCCCAAGATGAGGTTTGATCTAAGTCCATCATAATGGGGCCATTTTTGTCTCGAGGTTAAGCATGTTGACAGGTTGGACCGCCTTTCTTGTGCCATCATCGATAGATTTCGCAGTATCATGGATCTGCAAGAGGAGAGCGAAACGCCGACCAATTGATCAACTGCTACATGTCAAAGAAGCGAAACAATTCTGGCCAGTTCGTCCGCAGTAATATTACCCGGGATATTTGAGTGACCCCTAACCCAGACTAGCTCCAGGTTTGAATATCTCGCCATCTCGTTAAGAGTGCCGAAAAGACACCCGAGAGCGATTTAATCGCAGCCTGACTGTCCATACAGATTTGGATTCTCTATAGTACATCAATCAGTTGCTTAGATTTTTAAATTAGAAGTATTTTCATAGAATATAGTCCTTATTTCTTAACTTAATTTCAACAAATAAGAACTCAAATGCCTTAGACGTAATTTTATATAAAATTTCACTTTTACTTTTTTCAATAAACAAAAAACAAACCCATTATCAACATATTTGTGAAATATGACTAAAGTCAAAAATACTGAAAATCCTTTAAACCCTTAAATACTTAATAATGAAAATCCTGTAAATAAAGCTTCATCATAAAGATTTTAACATAAAAAAATCCTTTAAATATAAGCTATTAATAAATAGGCATATTGTTAATCCAGGAAATATAAAATAAAACAAAATATTTAGTAGTACCTGCAAAAGTGTTATATCTTAGGATAACTTCAATGTGTTTGTTAAACATCGTTGAGAAAAATTCTTATAAATTTTTTACTTCCTTATCAGTAGCTCGGTTAGCAAAATTTATATAAAAGCTTCTTGACTTTAACTTGAATAATAAGAATTTTTTTATTGACAGCATCTAAAACCCACTAAGGAATGGCCCACAACAACCAGCAAGTCAGTAGTTGAATTGGCAAAAAGTCACATTGAAATACGATTCTGCAGTGACTTTTTATTTGAAAGAAACATTAAGAAACATAATGAAATGAAGAAAGTAAAGGCAAGAAAATTACTGGGAGGTGGAAGAGGAAGGAGTGTGTGAATTATTTGATTGTTTTGTTTTAACATGAAATGTTTTCTTGTTGTTACATTTTTTCTTCTATGATTTGGTTGTTGTGTGGGTGGGCGGCATACGACTAAAAGTAAAAGAAAATTACAGAGTATTTTTGTTTTTGTATTTTTTGTTGCTCCTTGTTGTTACATGTTGTTCCTCTTTTGTAAAAGGATACACACAAAAACACAAAGACCACTGAGAATGAGATCTGTAGTCTCTAAAAGGGAAAACAAATTAATTAAATGAAATCAAAATTACAATGTGTAGTATAGTTACTTGCGTTCATCTTATTTTAGTCATTGAAATGAATGTTAGTTATTCTAGCTTTGTTTGTATGTTTGTATGTATGTTTGTTTGTTTGTCTGTCTCCTGATTGTTTAATTTGTTTTATTGTATATGTGTGAAAGTGTAAGTATGTGTATAAATAAATAGAATATAGAGTATTCTGACATTCTAAACGTGTACATTTAATTAAGTTCGTTTCACAACATTTAATGTATTTTCCTCCTTTTTTTGTATCTTGTTGTCTTTGCTTTTGCCATTGTAATGTACAAACGAGCGAGCAATTGAACGTATTGAACGCCATATGATATTTTAATTGGATTAAACGAAATGCGAACACGAATTTTTATAAAAAGAGAAGAAAAAGAAAACAAAATCCTCAAATTTTGGTAAAATAATGAGTTGAATGTTATACAAAAATGAGAATAATATAGGAGGGCAGTTTGGAAAATCTATGAAATTTACAGGATATTTTTACAGCATAATACTGTGAACTCCCTAATAAATAATAATAAATATCGCATAACTTTTTTTATCATCCTTTATAAATACGATGAAGAAGAGAATTATAGGATCAAGGGGGGATAATATTCCCCATATAAAGAATATTAGTTTTATCGGATAACTTAATTACTGTTACAGAAAAAGTAGTAAAATATTAATAAAATATCTTTATCATGGAATGGATAGGACCAAATGCAGGCGCGGATTTAAACAAACATTTTCAGGAAATAGTTGAGAGAATCATCCAATTTTCCTCCCTCAAAAGCTTGACCAAAGGAAATGATATTTCCCCTACAACCACAGCTAAATGAGAATTAATATACTAACAAGCTACTGGACTAAAAAATATGGCTTAATGGTTGTAGAACTAAACAAAATTATAAAATTAACTGAATGGTTGTAGAATTAGTGGACTTTTCATATATATGATTTCATCCAAAAATATTTTAATACATATTATGTTTCATTGAACCATATTAAAATTGTGGTTATGGGTAATCGTTTAATGATTAAACAGAACCATAAACATTGCTATCATGAACACTGTATTATTGAAATAAATAAAAAACTTCTAGTTGTGGTGATCATGTTGTAACCATGTTTTTTTCTCTGTGTGCACTGTCTTATCATACCAAAGCGATGGAAAAATGTTACTAAACGGATCGTATAAAAATGACTAGAATAATTGTAGAGGGGAACCTAAACTTTCAGATAAGTTACTCTGTAGTCCCCCTGTATTAATATAAGTAGAGCTACAAGGTCATGATTATATTCTATTTCAAAGATTTTTAGATTTTTATGAAGATAAATGCTCTCTTATATTGAATTTTCGCATTGTTTATCGGAAACAGGTCCTGGGGTATATGAGTGAGAAACTTTGTGAGAAAACAAACTGAAAATATTTATTGTTTATCTCAATTTGTCTAGATCTGAAAAATGTTCAAAGTCAAAACTCTGAAATTAGTATAAAAAGTGGAACTTTTTAAGAAAATGATAGTAAAAATTCTTCAGATTTTTCTACAATGAATTTTTTATTTTAAATATTGTTGTTGCTATCAGGGAGTTCTGCATCGAGGTCAAGTCCGAGGAATTGTGCTACTTCCACTGGTTGTGTCCATAAATCCGTTGGACACAGAGAAGTAGGGTTCGCAGGACAGTTGAAAATGTAGTGGGTGTCATGTGGTCCCTCACTACATGCTGGTCATAAGTTGGGGACGGCACGGACTATGACAGACCAGTAGGCATTCAGCCTGTTGTTCCATCTCGACCTCAGTTGAGCCAGAACTACTCATGTTTTCCGCAGCAGATTCTTCTCGTTATCTGCAATAGGCGGTGGGTGGCCAACAACATCTTTTATTTTAAATAATTGGGTTTGCTTGAAACTTAAAATCTGAAAATTTTTCAATTAATTTGACTTACTTTAGAGCAACCATAACGATATGCTGTTCAAGATATTTATTTTTGGCAGAACCAAGAATTCTTAAATTCGACTTATTTTACCAACAAATTTTTAATTTTCTCTTTAATTTCTCAAATCGCAAGGTTGGAATCCAAAAAAAAAAGTTATACTTTTTATTAGTCTAAATTGTTTTAAATTCTTTTGCAATACAATTTTTTGTTTTTTGGGGAATAACCGGATTTTTGAAGATAAGTATAAAAAAACTGAATAACGCTTTGAATTAATCATCAAAAATCTACTTAAGTGGATTCGAAACTAAGTAACAAGCATTTTATTGCATAATTAAAAATGAAAAATGTGCAATAAATCACAAATCCTTATCGTATTCATTTTGACCCCAAGGCCTTTTAAGGGTTAATTTAATTTTTTTCACTATCATTGTAAATATCGGTTGTTAATAAATAAATTTTTTTAAGTTTTATGATAATCTACCGCAAAATAGATAAAATTCGACTAGTTTCCATCAAAAATGGCAAATATTACAAAATTTGATCTTTGACCTTTATGGGTCAATGTCGTGCAAATTGTATGAAACTGTTGATTTATACTCAGAATTATGTGGATTTTAAAATCATAAAAAAGTTGTATTTAAAATACACAACCATGTCATAAAATAGCTGATTTGCCAAAATATTACATAAAAATGTTTTTTTTCTCGAAATCTGCGGAATTCAAAATGCTGTTACAGGCAAACTAAAAGAGGTATTAACCTAATTTTTTTACTGTTTTATTGCGTAATCTGTTGTCTATGAATTTCTATGAGATCTCCCAAAAATATTGAAATTTATTTAACAAAGTATTTACAAAACTGAAATTTGAGTTTTGAAACGACCATTAATAATATCAAAATTTTTTGACCATAGCTGAGAACAGGTTTACGTTATTCTATAAGAACAAAAACTCATATTCGAGTAACTACAGATATTTTTTAAGTAATACAATTGTTTTATTCGAATAGTTTCAAAAATATATTTATTTTTTTTTTTTTTGTCACATTTCGAATTCAAGTGCTCTGTGACACGTTAATGGCCTGGGAAATTTTCAATTATTTTTACATTTTTCAACCAATTTTTGTATTTTATAACTTTTTGTAACAATAATTTTGTGTACTTTACGACTCTTTTATAATATAATGCAAAATTATTTATTTAATGACAAAATTTTTGTGAAAACTAAAAAAGATGCATATTTTCCCTTTGTAAATGCATCTTCGAACTTCAGAACCGTTGCGGCACCAGTTAACGTAGTCCTATTACCCTAATTCTTTTCACAAGGTATTTTTATAACCCATAGATTAATTGTAGGGTGGGCGAGTGTAGGCGTCAATTATTTTATTTAATGGTTGTAGAAATAATAACATTTTTATTGATTCTTAAATATATTTATTGTTGTCCTGATCATTTCTTAAACATAGGAGGAGTAGAGATAAACTTGAATCATGTCAAATATTTTTAAAGAATTTCTTAGATTTATCTCGTAACAAGTTAATAAAAAAAACAAAATTTATTTAGAAAATTCTTTAATTATGCACATCTCTCTCTGTAATGGCTTTAATTATATTGATTATTTAAGTTTATTTATGCATGTGAATATGTATGTGCGTGTTTTTTTTGTATATGTATATGTATGTATGAGTAAATACTTACGTCTGTGTGTGTTTAGTCAATGGTAAATAAAACTTAATATAATGGTCATGTTAATAGACATTAATCTAGGTGAACGCTTACAACTAATTTGTTTTTGTATTTTGTATTCTTTTGCTATTACTAACTTTCATTGTGTCCTGTATTTGTTGTCGTTGTTATTTTGTCTAAAATCTAAAACATGTACTAATTTTTTTTTTGGTATTTGTTAAATGAATGATTTTTGTACGTTCATTGAATTCTAACATATAAATATTCTCATTTTTGGCACACAAAGAGAGAAAATTTAACAAAATCTATAGTAATGTTTGCTGAATAAGCAAAAGATTATATTTAAATCAGCAGCTGCAGCAGCAGAGTATTGGTTTAACCAAGTAAATAAATATTAGGAATAATATTAAGGTAAATCTTACTTGCTACAGTTGGTGGTAATTTAAAAGGAATTTATAGTATTTATATTGAAATTTAAGTATTATTTATATATGTATTAGTATGTTTATGTTTAATAGGCAATTTGTTTTTAACCATATAATGGTCAGTTGGATTAATACTAAGTTCTATGTATATAAATTAGTTGGTATAATTAATTTTTGGTTTCTTTACTAAAACGTCAAGTAGGAGAACAAAATAATTATTATAAAATTTGTTTTATAAAATGGTGCAAAGGAATTTAAAGACTTGTGCGAAATTTAAATAATTTCCTGAGGGTAAAATTTGTTCACTTCTAATTGTAATTTTCTTATTTCTGCCAAAACGATCGATAAATTAAAAACAAAAGAAAATAAATAATTCTTTTCTTATGTCATTCACTGTTAAAAATTTATTGAGACTTGGATTTACATCAAGCATTTATAAGTAGCATTTGGACAATTTAAGGCTTTTCATGTCCCTTTATTTATTATTATTTTTTCTATCTTATTTTTTTTTTTTTTTTTTCCAGAAAAAAAACTGGAAAAAAAGGAACGTGAGTAAACTTTAAAATACATTAAAAGAAACAAGAAATCATGCTGGGTATTAAAGACTTTGTTTTTCTGTTTTCTAAAAGGTCATTTCATGTCATTAATTACCCAGTCGGCAAAAATTTTGTGAGTGTTCATAACTTATAAGACTTAAATGTTAAAAAAAGCGTAGAAGAAACAGAATAAAAATAAAAAAATATAATTTATTTTGAAAAAGGCACTTTTTAAAATATTTTTAAAAAAAACATCACAGGAAAATTATTAATACAAGAGTATTAAAGAAACAAGTAAAAAGAAACATGAAATGGCTTAAACAGAATAATTGATGTAGATGATTTTGTTTGTTTTAAAATTATAAAAATAATAATTGTATTAAAAAACTTGCCCATAAACATTTAAAAGAATTTATGGTAGAATTTTTAAGTTAAATCGGCTTTAAATGTTAATTAAATTACAACCGACATATTTAATTAAAAGTTATATTGAAAAAGAAAATAAGAAAATGATTTATTTTAAATTGAAATATGTGATTATTTCTAAGAAAATCCTGGGTTTTTTAATATGAAAAAGGTTTCAAGGAATAATTTATGTTTATGACTAGGGAGAAAATAATAATAAAATATAATATTTTTATTGATTTAAAGTGTGAAGTAAAATTTTAATAAATATTAAATGAGATACATTTTTTCTATTTTTGTTTTTAAAATATAATTTTCTTATTTTTGGAAAAGGCTACAGAGTACTGAGAGCCCTATAATTATAAATCTGTATCAACTAAACTATCAATCGAACTAATATGTATGTGAAGTATATGGAAAAGGCCTGAAGGTCCTCCAAATATTATCTTGTAATTAATCTGTTATAATAGCGATATGTAAAGTATTATATTTGGTTTAGCAGAATCTTTTATTTCCATACAGACAAATAATAGAATTTGCGCCTAAAAATAAGCTTTTAAATTATTGAAAGTAGGGTTTAAAACCCGTTTTTGAAACATATCTTCGCCTTTTAAAAGCCGAACTTGTTGAATTTCAATAGCAAAATTCTGGAAAGGATTTTTAATGGTATTCATGAACGGCATTTCAACCGACATTCGGACGAACGAACGGACGTGATCCTATCGTCATAATATCTTACATAGACCTAGAAAATATTTTTATTTTCTTATGAAAAATTGTGGAAATTACAAATGGATGACAAAAAAGTTTTGTGTTTTTTTTACACCTGGTACACAGAAAAAAAGAAAAACATAAAATCAATCATCAAATGTGTTAGTAAATAATTCATTCAATTATTTTTTTTTTTTTTTAATTTGCACCCTTTACCAAAAAGATTATATTAACTACGCGAAAAACAGAAAAAATTCTAATAAAAAAGAATTAATTAAATCAATTAAGTAGATGATTAAATTAATTAAAAATTTAAATGGGATATAAAATTTTACTTAAATTTGATTATTATTTCGGTTTTATTTTTATATATAATAAAAATTATATGGTAATAATTTTTTCTATGTAGTAAAGGATAAAAAGACTACATATTTCGAAAATATATATTCCGATTTATTTGACTTAAAAATTCGAAAAAATATTTGCGACAGATGTGTGCAAGAACGAAGACAGCAGCTTATATTGAGGCTTTGAAAAGTTCAAAATGACCTTTTGCTCGATATAAAGGTTACGGTTTTTTAATCAACGATTTAATTGATCATTGACTGTTCAATATAACAACAAAGTCTGTAGTTTATATGGTAGCTTCGAAGAATACGAAAATGTTTTTTTGCCGATACCATAGGTAATAATAATCCAATTAAATTTATTCATTCAGTAAAAGAATTCCAAAAAAAGTCCGATATGAAAAATAATGTCTAAACAAATTTACAAAAACAAAATACATTAATTTCGATTTTTCGAGAAAAATGTGAAGAAAACTATGGTATTTAGTTGACGTAATACTTTTAAAGGAATATGATAGAAGTTTAAAATTAGATCTGATTATAAAACAAATAAAATTTTTTTTAAAATAGAAATAAATTTAAAACAACTTTAGTTAAAATTTGTTTAAAAAATCTTGGCAGATATAGTTACCTAAATAATAAATTAAAATGAAAAAATGTTTGTCATAAAAGCATAAATTCAACAAATCACTAAAATAGAAACCAACAAATCTAGCGATTTTCAAATAAGTTGAGACTTATTGGAAATACTTGTGTAATAGACATCACTTATGTTAATGTGTACAAAACAACAATGTAGCCAATACACATTTATGTTTTTTGAGTAACCATCCACTTACGTTCCGTGTAAATTTTTACATACGTAACCTGTACTTTCTTGAAAGCCGGGTTAGTTGGTCGCTTATGTGACGTTGATGTCCCGTTTATTTACGGGAAGAATTTTGTGCAATTATTCAAAAATTTTAACCATTTTCAATATCAAACAAACCCTACATAGGATAAATATTTGTGCCAAATGTCGTCCTACTTCGTAGTCCTCTCCATAGAGTTGGAAATTTGGACCATATTTGTACTACTGGAACGACAATACATCAATATTGTATAGGGGGTTTTAAGCCTCCAATTTTTTTTCTTTTTGATTTTGCTTTGTGTATTTCTTGTCATTATACCCTACACCACCAAAGGTGGTTGGGGTATTATGTGTTTGTGCAAATAT
>MINK01182833.1:0-11240 GCA_001735545.1 Phormia regina
GTATCATTATTAGTTTGCGAGTTATAAGGTTACCGATTTTTTCCCGTTTTTACCCTTTTCGAACATTCGAATTTCCAAAAATCTCTATATGAGGGCAGACCTACCTACGTTCTAAATTTTGTCTCTTTAGCTTCAGCTTTTTGGGTTGTAGGATGATAAATCAGTCAGTCATTATATATAGATGGTAAAAATTTTGTCCCTTTATTAATCGCTTAATAATTTAATGATCGTCAAGATCTTGTTAACAAATTCCCTTAATTTTTTCCTTAGTATCCCCGAGCTTTTTACATTTAGCTTTGTCTTCCCTTTTTCTTAATGCAAATTTTAAAAATATAATAATGTTTTCTTATATTTTTGTTACACTTTAGGCCCTAAGACTTTTCTATTTTAATGAGATAACCTGGATCGATAACTGTAATAAGAAAATAGAGATGTTGTTAATAACAATGTTGTTGTTGTTGTTGTGTATGATGATTATGTATAAATGTTTTATATTTCTATTACTAAGTATTTAAATTGTTGCACTATTCATTTTAACACCTTATTATGCAAATTTTGTTGTTATGTATTTTCCATCGTCACCTGCAGCTATAGTTTATAGATTTATAGGAATATAACAAAACTTTTTTTTTAGTTTTGTTTGTGGAGAGTGTAGTATTAATATATGTTGAAATTTTAATTTTGATTTTTTTCTTCTTTTGTATAATAAATTCCCTTTCACTTTCATTTAAATCATTTTTGGTTTCTTTTTATGAAACAAATTAATAAAAAAAATACAAATATTAAATAATCAAGATGCATTTTATTGTGATGAAGCTAAAATATGTATATGGGTTAGTATTTTAGTTAAATAGTTGTTGTAAAGATTTAAATAGAATTTTTATAAAAAGATGAAATTGAAAGTTAAAAAATAGTTTAAAAAGTTTATATAAAACATGTTGGAAATGAAAATGTCAAAAGATTGTTATAAAATATTATTGAAAAATAAATCAAAACATTTTAAAGAAATTTCAAAATTATGTTCTTATTGATGTAATCATACATATATATATATGTACATTAGTGTGATTCCCTTTTTTTGGAGAAAAAATAAGGTATCGATGATCCCAGCTTATGAAAATGAATGAAAATTTACCTCATTCTAAGACATTTTTTCTCAAAATTTTGGTCCTGACAATATCCGTCCATGAGCTAGATATAAATATAAATAGGTCCTTTCTTCAAGTTTTCCAGGATTTTTTTTCATATTCCTACCAAACGAACCATATTTCCATTTTTTAATTTTCAAACTTCTTTCAATTTTATAAGAATTTTACAAAACATAACTTCAATCATCTACAAATGTTTCTATATACAAAGGATTTGTATAAATTTAGCTTCCAAATATGCGTAATTTTCTAAGCTTTTTATTGATATATAATACTTTATACTTCTTCTATACAAATAGCGCAATAAATTAAGTTTAATTGAAATACACACAAATTTTATGCAAAATGGTGTATTTGTTTACTATTGTATGCAAACTCACAGAGAGTGCTTTTGTTTTCGTGATTTACAATAACAAATTACTCTCTGTGTGTGTGTAAGAAATAGTAAACAAAGAGACTTCTTAGGACAATTTTTGTGGGTATTTCGCTTAAACTTGATTTATTCCGTTGTTTGTGAAAAGAAGTATAAAGTATTATATATCAATAGAAAGCTTAGAAAAATACGCATATTGTGATGATAAATTCATGCAATTCCTTCCAATATAGAAATATTTGTGGTTGCTTGAAATTACGTTTTGAAAAATTGTAATAAAATTCGAACAAATTTGAAAATAAAAAAACTAAAAAAAAAACGTTTCGTTATAACAGCTAAAGCATTAAATTGTATTATTTTGGTCCCACTTTTTTAAATATTTATGTGTAAAAAATTAAAATTTCTAAATTTTTTGTGAAAAATTGCTAAATTTTGTTATCAATATTGGGATCTGGTCCTAAATTTTTGTTATGTCCTTAAAAGCGCGTCCCAAAGTTCTTTTTTGCTATACCAAATTATCAAATAGTTCCTTTGGCAGAAATATGAGAAAAAATCCAAAAACTTGATTCGATTTAAATCCCGAAAAGAAAATGTCAGGACAAAAATTTTCAGTAATGATGTCTTAGAATGAAGTAAAATTTCACTTGAGCTGGTAACATGGACACTTTTCATTTTGGGGCCATCCTAATGTACATATACAGTGGTTGACAATGGAAACTTTTTCGAAATATTAAACAAATATAGCAAAATCCTAAATCATTTAAAAAAAAACAATATATTTTTTGGTAATACATTTTTATATAAATATATTTACATGAAGTAGAAAAAAATTAAGATCGTATTTAATTAAAATCTGATAATAAAAATTAAAATAAAAAGTATTCAGTATTGCGGTANNCGCAATAGAGGAGTGTACATTGTTAAGTTGGGAAGGGGAACCCTTCAGACACCTTAAGACCGGAGCTAACGGGGCTTAAAGAAGAGTACTTTTGACATATAACATTTTTAATCGCTTATTAAATTTCGTAAATAAAAATTTATTTCTATATAGTATCGAGTTATTTGATTTTAAAAATTTAAGTAACATAATTTGCAAGTTCTTAGACCAGATTTTTTCATATATTTCCAACTATTTCCAAACGATTTTATTGACTCGGTTAATATTCAACTTCATATGTACAATTTTTGTCAAATGGTTTAAGTCTTCTTAGCTTTCCCCCTAAATAGTTTACATCAAGGAAAGTAAATATGTTTAATGCATGGTCGTTACAACAATATTATGTTCTCATTATTCATTAATTTTAATAACACAATAATCATGATAACAGTGTTTTTGTTAAAAATTATTCTTTTTTATCATTTAACTTTTCAGTACAAATTTTTTTAAGTATTTTTTTTTTTATTTATCATTNNTACGTATTTTGAAGTGGTCTGCCCAATCACCAGATCTCAATCCCATAGAAAATCTATGGAAAATAGCAGATCGCAAAATACGGACTCAAAATTACACCAGAAAGGAAGATTTATCGGCTGCGGTTATAAGGTAATAACAAAATATTTCAAAAGGGACTATTGACTTTTTAATTGGTTCAGTGCATCGTCGTTGTGAAGCAGTACTTAAAAACAAAGGATACACAACAAAATACAGACTTATTCAAAACTTCAGACCATATTTGTTAAGATAATACCTAAGTATCCATTGTTTTGTCAGTACCATATTTATGAATAATTTTAACTTTGTTTGGTTTCGTTTCGTTTTACAGTATAAGGCCCTAAGTATTTTTTTATTTTTATTTATCATTCCACAGTGGGGCAGAATCGAAACTTTTTGGAAATAAATCTGGAACTTCTAATCCTCTGGTTGGGTTTATGTAAAATTTAATATAGGCGTAGCAGAGGAGTGTACATTGTTAAGTTGGGAAGGGGAACCCTTCAGACATCTTAAGACCGGAGCTAACGACGTTTAAAGAAAAGTACCTTTGACATATAACATTTTTAATCGTTTATTAAATAAAAGAAATAAAAATGTATTTTTATATAGTTTTCGAGTTGTTTGCTTTTAAAATTTTAAGTAACATAATTTTGCAAGTTGTTAGTCTAGATTTTTTCCAACGATTTTATTGACCGAGATCAATCAATTTAAAAGTTACTTTATTCAATAGAAAATTTTGTTCTTTAGTTGGCTAAAGAAGAAACTAATAAAATCGGTCAGAATTATTAGGATATATATGAAAATATCAAGAACCTAAAAAATTTTAGAATATATAATGAAAAGTATAAGAGATAAATCGGATAAGAAACAATAATAAAGGTAAGCTACTTTAGTTCCGCCCCTTAAATAATTTACGTCCAGGGAAAAAATATGGTTAAGACGTGGTCATTATAACAATATTATGTTCTTATTATTCATAAATTTCAATAACACAATAATCATGATAACAATGTTTTTATTGAAATTTTATCATTCAACTTTTATATACAATACTAAGCGAACGTGTAAAGTATTTATACAAGTATTTGTTAATAATAATATATAAATAATAAAGTATTAAACAAAATTTTTGTATTTGGTGTTATTTTTCTAAAAGAAATTAATATTTGAACTTAAATAAAATCTATTTTAATTAAGTACAATATAAAAAATTTTGTCTTTAATAGAATATTTCTTACGCCGAAATACCCAAAATTTCAGTTCTAGGAAAGCTTTCTTCAAAAATTGATTTGGTTAATTGAAATGGTCTCCCAGTCGTTATAAGGGGTCTCTGTCAGAAAATACTTTTTGAGTGTATACCTCACATATAGGGCTAAAAAATTAAAATAGTTTTAAGTCGTTTCCAGCTTTGCGATTTGAGAATATAACAAAAAAAGAAAACAATAAATTACAAAATTGACAAAATTTGTATAGGGCTCGTGGACAGACCTTTGTCCCAAACTATTCCGGATTTTCTTTACATGTATTTACATTAAGATATCTTTTGAAAACATTAAACAAATGATAAAGCCCAGAACAAAAAATTAATTTTATAATTGAATAAATATTGCCCCCTTGCAAGAAAATTCAACAAATATAACAGTTTTTCCATTCCAATTTTAGATTAATATAACTTTTTAACGGTTTCTTATAATTATACAATTCTTGCAGCAATATTAATTAAAATTTTGTGGAGATTTAGGCAAATATTTTGGAAAAATTTTAGGGGAAATATTAAGCCCGCCAAGTTTAAAACTAAAAAAAACACGAGGCTAAAAATGAGGTAAAAATTTTTTTCGAGCCGAATTTCTCTTAATCTAAAGGAGATACTTCAACATGTAAGCATATTTTTTTGTAGAGATTTATAAGGACTATCTATTTATAAAATTTCTTTTCTGTCATATCATAAATAAATTTTTGAAGATTTTAAAAAATTACATACCCGAGATGGGCAACTTTGAAGCGCCACCCAGTTTTCCCCTGACCTGCTAAGGACCAGTAATTCTACAAATCAACTCAAAAGAACCTCAGCTCTGTCTATATGAAATTTTATTGAGATACCTCTAAGGGCTCTTTAGTTACTGAATTATTTCCAAAAACAGCGTTTTGGAATTACTGTGGATCGTTAGTCTCTTAACACAGAAATCATAAAACTTCTTTTCTTTAAAAACTCTAATTTTTGCAAATAAATCTAAACAAAATGCATTAAATTTTTATTTTATATATAAAAAATAAAACATCTGCCCTGATATTAACACAAACACTTATATGCCTCAATTGCTACGAATGTTAACACAGACTGTTTCTCCTCTTTCAAAGTTTTTGGAAAAAAAAAGAACAGTCGTAAATTAAAACAGACGAAATGCTAATGTTCATCATGGTTATAATGACGACAATGATGATGATTATAATGATGATGATGATGATGTTGATCATCATTAACATGGTGACCTACTTATGGAATCTAATTCTAAAATACAAAACAATTTAAGAAAATTTAAAGAAAACAAATCAACAGCCAACTAAAAGAAAAAATGCAAGGGATTCCTCTACAAAATTTACATTGAAACACACAAACACACATTCACATGCTACAAATTATACGATCTTTTTTCTCGGCCTGTTAACAGTAGGGCGCAAAATATGAAATTCGAAAAAAAAAAATAAATTACTGCAGAAAAAAAACTCTATTTAAAATAATTTAGTTAAGAAAATAAAAATAGAACAACAACAAAATTCAGACACCCAATATATTCATTCAAATAGATTTACATCCATATGTATATGAAAATGTATGTGTATGTATGTGTGTATAGTCAATACTCACTTTATGTTCAATAATTTCTTTAAAAAAATTTCTTCTTTAACATCTAATGAAAATGAAAATTAGGTCAAATTATATAAATTTTGACTATAGTATTATTTGTTGTATTTAGTTAAAAAGTATGTACAATTGTAATGTTTATATGTATGAGTATGGGTATGTAAATGGAGTACATGTATGCTACTTTTTTGTTATTCTTATGGTTGTTGATTAACAAGTGTGTGCGTTTATGTTTACATTAGAAAAACTAACAGAGAAAATACTTTTTTTATATTTTTAATATATAAAAAATATTTAGCTTTGCCCTTTAGATGGTTAAAGGGCTGCCTGTATTGATAAAAAAAATGTTTACAATGACGTCGACGTCAACTACTTTGGTGGCGATAAAATACTTGCACAAAACTAAAATTAAATTGAAATGTTATTTGTTTTTATAAATTGTTTTTCTTTAATTGTTTTGTTATTTTTTTTTTTTGTTATTTAAAGTATGTTTTTTAGATTTTCTACTTATTTAAAAAGTATTCTTCATGGTTTTTGTACTAAAACCATTTACAAAATCCAAAGCTATTGTTTGTGGTAATTTTAAAAGTACTTTTTATATAATAAATAAAAATTATCAATATTTAATTATGTTTTGATTTAAGAATTCTTTTAAAAAAACTTGACCTCGACCTAGTTTAAGACTTACATCGGCAAAATGTCGTATTTAAGTCATTTTATAAAAAAGTATATCGTCGGATCTTAAAGGTCGATCTTATATTTAACAATATAATATCGAAATCTTGAAAACATATATCACCGATTAAAAGAATGTGTTGATCCAAGGAATAATGTAAACCAAAAAAAAATTTACTTTCTACTAAATAACGAGAGAAGAAGGTCTAGTCGGTGAAGATCGGCCACATGATACTCTATACCAACGGTTCTCAAATGGGGGTCCGCGACCCATAAGGGGTCCATTTTTTTTTTAATAAAAATATTTTGTAGACAATTTATATAAAAACTACAATTAAAAGCCAATCTATTTAAAAATGTTATACTAGAGAATAAAAAGTAACAAGGAAATCTCGGAAAAACGTATTCAAATATTTCATTGTCATCTTTATAGAGCTACATTCATTATGCGATAGGTTTGTTCATATTTTCGACTATAAAACCTATAATTTTTTCGAATTACCATAGATTTTGATTAATAGCATATTATAGATTTTTTAACTGCATTTGCCTTTCAGATTCGTGATTATAGCAAAATTTCCCCTCTTTTCCGTAAACTATTTCCATCTTCATAAATTTTTATGTAGAACTATTTTTGTGCCCTTAAAACAAAGAATCGACTTTTTTGGGCACAGAAAATTATATTGGATATGCTTTATCCAAAAACACTGTTAAATTAAAGATCCCATGGAACAAAAATAATGTTATATAAATTTCATTTCATCTGAACATTAAAATTGTAGTGGGTCGCGATTCCATTGCAATGGCAAAAAGGGGGTCGCGAAACAATATCTTGTGAGAACCCCTGCTATATACCATTATCTGTGAGTACCAAAATTCGGAAAGGAGCCAACATAAGGACCTATACTTGTATTAAGTGAAAAATAAAAACATTACTCTTACAGAATATTACGTTTATGCACTTTTTAGTGATTCCCGAAATTGGGTCATATATGGGAGTTATAGTCTATTATGATCTTCATGAAATTTTGCACTGTCACTTATACTTATATAAATGTTGTCAAATACTAAATTAATATTAAATTTTATATGGGATTTATGTACGTTAAAGTGACTCTCGAAAGAAGGGGTTCATAGGAAGCTATGGTAAGTTATGGACCGATTTTCATGAAATTTGGCACATTTATGCTTTCATAAAACTTATTTTTTTTTCAAATTTCATTAAAATATTTCAATTTTTAAGGTATGTTTGAGTGTTAAAACTCATTTCCGGGAGAACATTTGTATGGGGGCTACGTGAAATAATAGGCCGATTATGACCAAAATCAATAGGCTTCGTCCTTGTACAAAAAAAAAGAATCATATGTAAATTTCATGAAATTATCTCTAAAATTGCGACCTGTACTTCGCGCATAAGCTTTACATGGACNNTCATGACCAAAAAAATTGCGACCTGTACAAATTTTATATGGAAAGCCAACCAGACGGACGGACGGATATCGTTAAATCGACTCAAAAAGTGATTCTGAGTCGAACGGCATACTTTATAAAACGAGAGAAAAAGGTATAATCGGTTTAGCCCGGCCATATGATACCCTACACCATTGCCTATGTGTACCAAAATTTGGGAAGGGGCAAAATACCTTTTAGAAGGAATATTTGAACACAAAAATCTGGGAATTTTAATTTTTTCTAAAATAAAGGGAATATTTAATTTTTCTAAAAAAAAGTATTAAGAGTTTAAATAAAATAAAAAGGAAAAAATATTAGTTATCAGTACCATTTGAGTACCAATTGACACCTAAAAGCCACCAAAGTTGTAATACTATAAAACATGAGATAAGTAAAAGTTCGATAAGTTGGGTTCGATCGACATTAACAAAAAATATAAATAGTAAATACATATTTAAAAAATAAGAATTATAAAAAAATCTCTATTTGTTTTTACAAAATTGTATTATAATTATTAATACTGAATATGCTCTATCCGAAAACTGCTTAAGTAAGGTGAATTTCTGGTCCAGGTCCAGCTCATACAAAATGTTAGAGCTAGATCCGACCCCTGACACTTTGGACGAATCCCGTGATTTGTTTTTTCCCTGTTGAGTAACTACACGCCGAGAAAAAATATGGTTAAGGTGATACACAAGAAATACAAAAAATTGGATTAATGGTTCTAGAATTATAACGTGATCATGCTGTAACCATCTTTTTTCTCTGCGTGTACTAAGCGACTAATCCACATTTTTTTTATTGGATTTCAGTGCTTGCGACTTGTAAAATTTAGGACCATATATTGAAGTGTATATTGAAAACTAATTTTATAAAAAACAATATAATTAAAATAGTCAACAGTTATGGAGATATTAAGTTGTCTTTCGGAAAAGAAATCAATTAGAAAACATTTAAGATTTTTCTTAATTATAAAATTTTGAAAATGTCAAAAATTAAAAATTGTATTCTTTATTCATAAGAACAAATTTGTTGCAAAATAAAAAAAAGTTAATACTATAGTACCTTTTTTGATACTATTTAACATTGAAAAGAAGCGAAGTACTTCCTTGAGCCATTTGACACTGTCTAACGATTAGCTGGATAATCCACAATTCAATTGAAATAAAAATTTATATTAGATATACATATATCTACACAATTAATAGACAAACACAATTTTTGAATTTATTAACATAAACTTTAATATTTAATGGCTCACAGTGGTTCCAAAACACCTTTTTTGGGAATAGTTCAGTAACCAAAGAATCGTTAAAGATATCTCAATAAAATTTCACATGGTCAGAGCTGAGGTGTTGTCTATTTGATTTGGATGAATACAGACCCCTAGCGGGGTCAGGGGAATTTTTTTTGTAGGGACTTACAAGGACTATCATATAAAAAATTTCTTTTCTGTCGTATTATAAATGAATTTTTGACGATTTTTTAAACAAATGACATAAACGAGATGGGCAAATTTGGCGGGCCACCCACTTTTCCCTGACCCGCTAGGGGTCTGTACTCCTCCAAATCAACTCAAAGACACCTCAGCTCTGACCATGTGAAATTTTATTGAGATACTTCTAACGGTACTTTAGTTACTGAATTATTTCCAAAAAAGGGTCTGAATAAAATTATTTAATGTTTGGAGTTTGGTACTAAATAAAAAATAAGTAATTTTAGTTCTCTGAGAAAAAAGTACTATTTAAAATTTATTTTAATATCTAAAAACATTTTCAATGTCCATGCCTGATACAAATCAATGCAAAGATAAATTAAAATTATATTTCTTTAGCCCCATATTTGATAATAATTAAACCTAATTGTCTAACTCCAATAATATTTAAGAAACTTTTTACTTAAACCTCAACTACAAACAGAGTAGGGCACAAAACTTTTTACATGAGTTATTTAGTATTTAAACTCTTATCAATTGAAAAAAAGAGAGAGATAAAAAAAAACAAAATAATTATTCCCTTTACACCACCCAAAACAGCCTAAGCCCTTTAAAATACCCACGAACGCCCAAGATCAACATTATTTAATGTCAATTTAGACATGTCTGTCAAATATTATTTAAGCAAATGTTCTGCTGAAAAAAAAAAGTATAAATATTTTACTAACTAGTGTCATCTCTTTCTGTAATATTTTAAAAATGTTCTCTTTTACTCTTACAAAAAGATCTATTTAAAATAAAAAAAAAAAAATAATAAAAAAGAAAAAATAATAAAATATTTCTTTAAGGGCCTTTAATAAATTTTATTCTCGTTGTTGCTGTTGTTGTAAATTTAAGATAGAGAAACAATAACAAAAGTAGTGTAGAAAAAAATTTAATGTTTTATTGTTGTTGCTGTAGCAGTCGTAGTGTTGGCGTTGAAAATGGGGAGGGAGATTATTTAGATTTTCATTTCTTTCATTATTCTTGTTGTTGTTGTTTTGTTATAGTTTTTTACATGCAGTTCCAAAATTGAAAAAGTAGGCCAATGGGTCTTTAGGTGAAGTGTTTTTTATTGTTATATATTATTATTTTTTTTTTCGTCTAATCATTTAAAAAAAAATATATAATTTGTTTGATAGTGAGTAATTGTGCGTATGTGTGTATATAAGTAGGTTTGTATGTGTGTGTGTATATTAACTTCCCTTCATGTTCTATTTTTGTTAGTTTAATTTTGTTGTTTTTTTTTCTTTCTTTTTATTTTCTGTTGTTTTTTATCTTGTGTATGTTTTTTCTTTTTTGCAGTTGCATTTTTTCAATTCCATGTTGTTTGTTCTAAATGTTGTTGTTGTTGTTGCTGTTGTTTCTGTTATATTGGGCCTAGGGGCAACATTTTTTGAGTGTTTATTTTACTAGCAAGTGTCTATTAATAGATACATTTCTTTCAGAGATTTATTTTGATCAATTCTTTTCAATTACTTTCTGGGCTTTTTATGTTTTTTGAGTGTTTGTTTGTTATTTGGTATTTAGGAATTTATTATATGTATTTAAACTATTTTTATATTTGGGTATATGTATATAACAAAAAAATAGTTCATACTTGGTGGTCCATATTAGCACAAAATTTTATGGATGAAGATTTATCGGAATTTTATTAGAGTAACGTTACTGACTGACTGATTCATCATCCCACAGACCAAACGGCTGAAGCTGCAGAGACGAAATTTGGAACGTGACCTACCCACGTTCCAAATTTCATCTCTCTAGCTTCAGCTTTTTGGGTTGTAGGATGATAAATCAGTCAGTCATTATATATAGATGGT